>JAJLRJ010000007.1:23624900-23657400 GCA_024195265.1 Dendrophyllia cribrosa
AACTCTAAAGTCAAGTAAACATCATCGCGAAACGACACTTTTAAAACGTCAATGCGCTTTGCAGGTACGTTTGCCGCGAATAATTCTAACAGTTCTTGATTGGTCGTTAGTAATAACATGCTTGCGAAAGTGTCTGATTGTTGTCTGTGAAATTTGGGGGCGTGTGTGTGGGTGGAAGAGCGTGTCAACAGGCGCTATTTTTTTCCGTTTTCCTTCCCTTGCAGCTCCTTGCGTGCATCGCGCCCGAAAACTAGCTGGAACACCCGCAAAAGCGTCTACTGTACAGGCTATCAAAATCCGGCCTGGCCCAAAAGCCGGGATGAATCCGTAATTCGCTGATTAAGTAACATCCACAAATTCTCTGAAATCTGAAATCCTAGCCTGCGAATACAGCCGCCTAGGGACGTTCGAACAAACGTCCCTAGCGACCGAGAACGAGGAGAGGCGGCTATATTCGCAGGCTACCGATATCCGGGAAAAGATATTCTCAAAATCCGCTGATTCGTAAACCTATTCACCCCCCCCCCTCCCCACTCCCCTCTCCCCCCCAACCCACCTAAGGTAGTCGATCGATTCATGAGTTATTGGTATACTGTTTATCAATATAAGATGCTGAAGGTCTGTGTCTGGCCATCATTCCATCTCTTTTATTGATTATAATTATATGAATCGAAGAATTAAAGCTCCGGTGTTATAGTATGGTTTTAAGACATAATCGCGTGGTAGGGAAAATAAACGACTTGAAAACGTCGTGTTTTGAAATGCGGACACGGAAGAGAACAAAGTGAGCCCGTATTAACGCGGTTATGATATGGTCGGGACGGGAAAAATAATATGTTTTCCATATTAAGGCGGGGGTACACCCGAATTTGAATGCAATTATTTTAAGACGTTTAAAGAAGGGATAGAAGAAAGAAAATGAATTTTGGAACACCAACGTGTCCGCCTATTAATTATTAACTACAAATTCTATTTTTAAAACTTCACTAAATCTTTAATATTTCTTATTTCTCTTAACCTAAACGCCATTTTTCCGCCACTTGACATGGCTTTAATGGAAATATCTCGTTCGCGTTTCAAGCAATCCAAACCTTTTTGCGCATCGCGTGAATCTATGCTGTGGGGTGTGTTGTGAATTTTCAATTTGGGTGATTTTTGGGTATGTTTGGGAGGAGATAGTTTTTCTAGAAGGATTGGTAAAATTGAGAGAAATAAGAAATATTGGTTGTTTTAAAATTAGAATCAGAGACCAAATTAGTCCACTAGCAACCTGGGGTGCTCTTGTGTGGGTATCAACTGTCTGTTGGTGTTCCAAAAATCATTTTCTTTCTTCTATCCATTCTAAAAACCCCTTTAAATTTCATTCAAATTTAGGTTGAGTCCCGCCTTAATTTTACCAATCCTTTGAGGAAAACTATTTCCTCCAAAACATACCCAAAAATTACCCAAAAATTTACAAAACACCCCATAACATAGATTCATGAAATGAGCATAGAGTTTTTGGATTGCTTGAAAGGTGAACGAGATATTTCCATTAAAGCCATGTCAAGTGGCGGAAAAATGGCGTTCAGGTGGATCCCGTCTTAATGGAGGCCCCTAATACACCGAATACAAATATGGCTGCCCAATGGTTATGGTAAAGATCAGGTCAAAACAAGTCATTGTGTGCATTTTCAAGGCCATATTCTTAATTTTAGAGAAGTTAGAGGTAATCAATTTTTGGGAAAAATATGAAAGCAAGACTAGTTGGGATAGAATGTCTTTTCTCATACAAATGCTTAAAATTTCAGTGAGCCATAACTTTGCAACCGTTAAACCAAAAACACCCAAACTTTGCAAGATGATACACTTGGCACCACTTGTTTACGTGATGTCATCAATTTCTCTGAAAACTTGGCCAAACAAAAAACTGCCTGACGGCCATATTTGCATTCGGTGTATAAACCGGTGAGTTTTAGAGAAAACGTATGAACTTTTTGCTGGGAGCAAAAAAAGTGTCCGTAATATCGCAGTGCCCGTTTTTAAGGTTACCGTGTACAATCAGATCGAAAATTTATTGAAATTTCTTTTTTGGCGTCAAAATAAAGTTTACAGAATGAACTTCCATCCCCAAAAAATTATCGGAAAACAGTGAAAATTAACGGAGAAATGACGGTATAACTTTTGTGGGCGGAGTTTGTTTATGAAGCGATATGTTTTTATAAGCGCTGTTTTCTCAAAGTTAATTTTTCGCTTGTAGGGGACACTTTAAAGAGCTACAACTCAAAGGGAATTTGTTCGATTTTCCTCAAATTTGGACAGAAGCTAGGGTAACATATAATCAACAAAACTATGTCGGCGAATTTCTTATTTCCGAAAATTTTTTCGTCAAGAGCCATTTCCGTGCGATCACTCCAATTTTTTTTCTCCCTTTTTCGAAAATATTCTGTAACTTTTCACTGCAATTGAATATGGGAAATAGCCGAAACGCATTTTTAGTGCTTCGTGTCCCGAAATCCGAGAACAAATCAAATTAGGAAAATACAATAATCGCTTTGAGTTATAGCGTTTTAAAGCTGATTCGGACGTTCGAATTTAGACGTCGTAAAAAATTCGACAATTCATTTTATTACGAAATAGTTTCCATATTTAGATAGCCAGCTCTATAAGCTTTAATTTGATATGTGGGTTTAGGTATCTTAAGTGTAATCTTAAGACGCTAGAGCTGTTATACTGGAGACACCCCCGAAGGTACACACTAGCCGGGACGCAAGCTTGTGGTCGTCGGTGGCAAGTAATGCGCGAAGCGTGGAAACTCGCGTGCTAGTCACGCGTGCTCACATATCTCCACAGTATAAAATCATTTCGGGGTGCTTGGTTGTAACCTGGTGAATGCTGTATTGCTGGAAATTCAGCTTTTAAATAAAACAAGGAGCCCGATGGGCTTCGAAACTGGCTCGTTTGGTCTCAGTTTCCACCCGGTTATTATTTTACAGTTTTATATTAGCAATCCACAATATACAATCTAGTATCTATCAACATGCACAGTCCAGTCCACATTTACATTTATATTCCACAGCCCGCTTCAAGCACTCCTTAGGGACGGACCATTAATTTTATTGTTAAGAGGGGGAGGGGGGAGGTTGGGCAATTACTAAAAAAAATTCCTGCACAGCAAAAGTAAAGAAAAAAAATAATGCACAGCGAGCGAAAGGAAAAAAAGGTATGGAACAATCCCGAAAAAAAAATCTTGCATAACATCAAGACGGAAAAAAAATTCATGATCAGAAAAATTGCCCAACACCGCCACCTCCTCCACCCCCCACAAAAATAAAATCGTCCATCCTTTGGTAGGCTACAATTTCAGGTCTATATGTTTTTTCTCTGATCGACTCGGTACTGTTAGAAAAAACATAAGTTTAGAACTTTGTATATTTTTTTTTTCGCTTTAAAATCCTTGAAACCACCTACTACAAGGAATCAGGATTGTTTTAACACAGGCATTTTGGAGAATCGGTGATGGGGTTTCGAATAAATTAACAATATCAACATGATCGATCAAATAGCGTGACATAAATACGAGCTGTGTGGAATTTAAACGTGACTCCACGGAGTAATGCTTGAGAATTGTTTACTCAGCAGTTCTGTGACTTGCCGGGACGTGTTTTATTGAACAATTTATTCGATCTAAACTCGACTGATTACGCCATTTTTGAAAACCGGAAGTAAACTAGGTACGGTGTTGGCCGCAGCAAAAGCGATTCCCGGGGCAGGTGACCCGACAGGGGAAAAAAAAAAAAACAAGGAGCCCGATGGGCTTCGAAACTGGCTCGTTTGGCCTCAGTTTCCACCCGGTTTTCACTTTAGAGTTTTATATTAGCAAGCCACAATATACAATCTAGAATCTATCAATATGCACAGTCCAGTTCACATTTACATTCCACAGCCCGCTTCAAGCACTCCTTAGGGACGGACCATTTTATTGTTAAGAGGGGGGGGGGGGAGGGGTGGGCAAATACTAAAAACAAATTCCTGCACAGCAAAAGTAAAGAAAAAAAAAATAATGCACAGCGAGCGAAAGGAAAAAAAAGGTATGGAGCAATCCCGAAAAAAATTCTTGCACAACATCAAGACGGAAAAAAAATTCATGATCAGAAAAATTGCTCAACACCGCCACCTGCCGCCACCTGCCGCCACCCCCCACCCCACACCCCCCTTTAGTAGGCTACAGTTTCAGGTCTATATTTTTTTCTCTGATCGGCTCGGTACTGTTAGAAAAAACATAAGTTTAGAACTTTGTATATTTTTTTCAGGATTGTTTAAACACAGGCATTTTGGAGAATCGGTGATGGGGTTTCGAATAAATTAACAATATCAACACGATCGATCAAATAGCGTGACATGAATACGAGATGTGTGTAATTTGAACGTGACTGCACGGAGTAATGCTTGAGAATTGTTTATTCAGCAGTTCTGTGACGTGCCGGGACGTGTTATATTCAACGATTTATTCGATCTAAACTCGACTGTTTGACAATTGATTTGGTTAGAAAAATTCAACCCGCTTTCCTTTTACCAGAAATAGATCACATCCGAAAATCACAGAGTTTAATTTTTAACAATTCCGTCGAAATTAGAACGGTATAAAATATTTGAATTATAGTTGCTGACATCACTGATTACGCCATTTCAAACTAGGTACGGTGTTGGCCGCAGCAAAAGCGATTCCCGGGGCAGGTGACACGACAGAGAAAAAAAAAAAAAAAAAGAGGGTATTTTAAGAACTGTCTCGTCGCGGAGCGACGAGCCAGTTAATTAGCCTTAAAAATTACTCTCAACAGTTTTTTTAGACCTTTTCAGGTTTAGGCAGAAGGACGCCTGCGCGCATGTTGATCAGCGAAATACTGTATATAAAAACATCTAGTCTGTCCACAAGTTCACCATCCTCTGTCTGTGTGGCGTGCAGTGTATCTGTAACAAACGTATCGGTCTATCAAACTAAACTCTGACTACCAGAGGTTCTCTCGCGGCATACTTTCGTCAGGAGAAGTAGCAGCCAAGCCGGCAACGAGCGAAGAAAAGTAACAGACATGAGAGGATAACGAGGCGTGTAAAATTAGAGAGATGAGAGCCCGAGGAAAGCCTTTGTCACGCAAGATAATCAAACCATTGATTGCTCTTTAAAACGCAAGGAAATTAGCTGATAAAACTCTTAAAATCATCCCTTGTTGTTTAACTTTGTTTTTCGAAAGCGGTATTCGTCACACAATAGACTGCGAGCAAGCTTTCGGCGCGGGGCGAACCCCCGGACCCTTTTTTTTTTTATTTGCCCAATATCAATTTTACATTTGATCAATACTGATTATTGAGCAGGAAGTTTCGGAAGCCTTGTTAGGCTTATCGAGAAAAAACTCCCTGACCGGTCTTGTCCGGTTACATTAATCATGTATTATTGTCAATAATACGGACAGTTTTCATGGACCCTTCGGTTCTTCGGTGTCCGTGGATTCGACTGAACAAGAGAGATGAGTGCGCGACAAAAGGTCTCTCCCACCATTTGTCACGCGGAAAAGTCACGCGAGGAGCCACGCGAGGCAAATCACTAATTGATCGAGATCAAATTTCGCGTGATTTGATTGGTTGGTTTAACCCCATTCTTATGGCCGCATGGACCATCCGCATGAAGCCATTTTGACTTTCATTGCGGACACCGAACGAGCTCGTACGGAATGTTTAGTGGCTTCTTTGCATGCTTCGTAAACACATTTTGGTCCAAAAGTAGCGGACTGTTGTTTGTGCTCACCATGAAAGTAAAACACGATCCCAGTGGACAAACGAAACAGAGTTGTTCAACTCGATTGAGCTGCGAGTCCCGCAAAAGAAACAGCTGGAAGTTGTCTTGACAGGTGAGAATAATTAAACTTACAATTCAGGTCAATTAAACGTAATCTTGAGCTTAAATATTGTCAATATTGTGTTGTATTTATATGAAAACCTTTACAGTTTTGTTTAAGCGAATTTCTGGAGAAATTGATATGGTTCGTTTCACTTACAGAACACGAAAAACATATCTTCACCAGCTGGTGTCTTCATTCATCACCTATTTGAGGAACTGGTTGAGAGCTAAAATCAGCTGAATTCAGTTTTGCTTGGGCGAAATTGCAACGGAAAAACATTTCCAAGTAAGTTATAGTTTAAATTATCGTCCATTTAAGTGACCTTGTCCATCCACGTTTGTCCAAAGGCCCCAAAGGGACGCTATCGGACAGGAGAGCTCATCGGACTGCTTCAGTAAATATGTTGCATGATTATCCTGTGTGACAGTTCAACTAGGAAAAATATTGTCATAACGTACTCAACAGTCTGGTTTTGATCTCTATTTTATAAGTCTTATATACATCATATAATGAAACATTCGCTTACTTTCAACAAATTTACCTAACAAAGCGAAGGAGTAACGTGAGCCAGGCCAGTCAGTGAGCCATTGTTCGCGCTTGTTCATGTTGTGCGATTGTCCAGGGTTCTGGAATCGCCTCTAGATATTGCAGTGATACGATTCACACTTTTAATATTTCCATGAAGGTACATCCTGTAGAAGCAAGTATTTGTCTTGGATGGCTTGATTTGTCCAGCTTTCTCTGTCTATAATCCTTTCTACCACGCCTGATAAATTGCTCATCTGATTCATTCTCTAGGGCGATTTAGTTGACAGTGTCCTGCCAGTTTTGACAATCACAACATTGTCCACTTGCTCCTTTCGCTTCTCAAAAAAAAAAAGTATTTACAATAGAGACACGACAACAATAGAGAAACTTGTAAACAAATGGAAATGTGATGGGTGAAAATCTGTGCATTAGATTGTTACTGTTGTCTTCAGAACACTGGTGGCATATGCAGTGTTTACACTTCATGTGCCCTGATTCCTGAAAAGCCGATTAGCACTAACACACGATTAAATCAGCCTAATTGAGGGATAAAAGTTATCCTTCGATTAGATTCTGTTCCAGAAAACATGATTAGTGCTAATCAAGGGATAAAATGAGGGTTAATTTCAATCCACTTCGAGAGGTCGATTAACTCACTAATCGGCAAATAAATTTTGTCAAAACAAACAAAATGGCGGAATAAACTGTTCGTTAAGTGGGTCCAGGAAATATAGAAAGCAACTTGTACTAGAAATAGTTCCTCTTGGCGACTTTAAAGGCCCAGTATCACCTGAAATGCATTGTGCACCCGATGCCTCAACGATTAAAATTTAACGCAGTCGAAAATTCGCGAAAGAGCCAATCCCAAGCGAGTGCAAAGCCGAATGGGTGATACTGGGCTTTTAATGATAGATGAACGTTCTGTCCTTACAGATTCTGGAGAGAATAAACCGAGTTTTCGGCAGAAAAATATAATTTGCAGTAAAAGGTGATTGAGTCAAGGCAAACAAACACCTGCAAACATGCAAATCTTGCAGTCTTGGCAATTACTCAAAATAATAAAGCTCTTGCTAAGCTTACAGCAATCTTACTAACTATTTTTAACAGTAAGATTTAAGAGATGTAGTTTTTGTATTTAGCAGGGTTTTCATGAAGCAGAATTTATGAAGCTTATCTTTCAGTTATATTTTTTGAAAAGCAAGATAAAAACAACACTCCTTGAAATATTCTTTTAGCGCTCGCAATGGCGTAAATTTAAATGTCATATGAACTCTTTATAACATATCGTTTTACTGGTTTGGGAATTCCATCCAAGAATTATTTTTGCAGCACTTGCAGTAGAAAAGGGTGGAAATTAAAGTGCCCCTGTGATCAAATTTTTGATTTTCATTTTTTTTACATTTTCGTGTACAATTAGACTTTCTTACTCATCTTGCCAAATGTCAATCCATTATGAACATCAGAAGTCATTTTATTTTAACATTTATTTTTGAGAATCTACGGCCACCATTAATCAACCTTGTTCAAAGGCTTGGTTGCAAATGGGAGAAAGTGACGTCAAAGACTCAAAAATACCTCACGGGTCGAAATTATAATAACAATAAGTATTGAAAATCGCGCGAAAAGCAACAAAAACTTTGGACTTGTTCTTCGTGCATTTTTCTATGCTGATTGTTATTATAATTTCAACCCGTGAGGTATGTTTGAGTCTTTGACGTCACTTTCTCCCATTCACAACCAATCCTTGGAACAAGGTTGATTAATGGCGGCCGTAAATTCTCGGAAATATGAAAATATGAAAGTTTCGAGTGTCTTCGGGCTGGGAATAAAAATAAGCCACGTTTGGTTTCGCAAGCATTCCATCGATTCATCCGTGTGATCTCCATCTTGTAAAGTGAGAAAAACATTCGTTGCTTGATTCTTGCTTGTTTTAAGAGCGGGACTGTTGTCATGCTTGAATCTCGCTCGTGTCTGGCCAAACAGATGCTCGATGAAATTTCTGGGAGAAAAAAACTAGCTGTTTTATTATGGAAGATCATCCAGCGCAATTACTTCCTGAGTCGGCAAAATGTTTCTAAAGTTCCAGTGCTCTGAATATTTACTGTCGGTACAATCTGATAAATTATTCTCGGAAGCTGTTCCTTTTTGAAACTATCAAGCTATCCGTTAGACGAATTTGCCATACCGACATCTCGACAGTACTTCACAAGCAGTGCAATGAAAAAACTTATCATTAAAACGATTTCAAGTTTATTTTCGCCCGCTAAAAATAGAAACCGAGCCGCAAGTGAATACATCTCGTCGCGTCGCGTCAAAGTTTACATTCTCGAATAACTATTACCACTTTCTCTGAAGTGCGGTGCGTTTGTTCGATTATTTTCTTGAGGAATTGGTCAAGCGACAAGCTCATTACTTCCTTGATTCTTTTGAGTCTCCATGCTTGACTCGAAATACTCGAAACCCAACTCGATGCTCGATCCTCGACTCGAAAGAGACTGTCAACTTACATTTGCCCGGTACTGTACTTACCAAGGTACATGTAAACTTTTCATGAGTGTAAATGGCAAGAACAATAGAAATTTGACTGAGGTAAATGTTGTAATTATGCTTTGATCAGGCATGGTTTAGGTTGGTAACCAAGGTTGAAAAGACAGATATACAGTATCTGCTTGCAGTGGCATACTATTTTTACATCGCTTTGTTTGACCTCGTTTTGACTGCCTTTAGCCTTCACAAAACAATCATGATCAATCCTAACAGCAGGCAATCCAACAGGTAAACTTGGCCATGACCATACATGTCTAGCATGCCTTGTGTTTCATAATGCAATTTGAGTTAAAATCATCCATTTTTGCCTCAATTTCTGAGGTGCTGTAGCAATAACAGCAGCTGAAATGATGAGGCTTCTGTTTGTTGCTTAAGAACTGGAAAATAAAAGGCAATGAACACGAAAGCCACTGCTTTACTTACTTACATGTATAATAGCCGGCATGTTTTTAGAAATTCTCACCATTTTGATTTGTTGCATTGGTGAGTCATTGTACTAGCATTGGCAGTTTAACTTACAGTAGGTTATTTAAGCCAGTATAAACATAGAATGAATGTAAAGTTAAGTGACCTCAGTAATTTTTATTGTAAATTGAAACCTAGGTAAACATTAAAGTGTAAACACAACAATAGATGCAAACGTACTGCTCAAAAGTAATTACCACCTTCTTGCACTCCATGAGTCACCCTTAAAACTTCGTCATGGATTATTGCACGATTTTATAAGGCATTTTTTTATTATAATTTTTTATTCATTTTTTTATTCCAATATTTCTTCAGGGACATCCAATTTAGCTAAGTTACAACTAGTTTAAATGGAGCCCTGGCTAAACTAAATAAGATTACAAACAGATGTTAAAAGCACAGAAGAAACAAAAGCACATTATAATCACTAAGTTGATTAATTGAAGTGTCTGAGATGGTGCTTAAAGGGACAATATCCTGCCGAAATAGCAAAATTTTGCTTAGCTTATTTCTCCATTACATATATCACCAAATTCCAACAAATACCCTGGTATACAATTGAGTTGGATAAAAAGATTCTATAGAGCAAAACAAAAGCAGTAGTTTGGAGATAAAGTGCAGGATTGCAAGGATTACAGTTCATGAAATTTGATTTCTTGACTGCCAGTCAATAAATCAAACTTGACATTCTTGTGAAATTTTGACTTTTTCTAGCTGTTATTCTGTCTGTTTTGTTCATTTTTTCTTTGCTTCTATCACTTTTTGTGATGGTTTCTTCCAATTTCAAGATAATAAAGTAAGCTTAAAGCAAGCTCCTGACCATAATCATGAAAACATGATATCAGCCGGGACACTGCATCCCTTTAGGTTTGGCCTTTAACTCCCCTAGTTGTAGCACACTATGGATACTGTGAGGTGGGGCATTTAATTCCTGTGCCCTGTTATATCTGAAGCTTCCCTGGTATTTCGATGAAGAACTGTCTGGTGAATTGCTGGCATATATACATGTATTCTTAGTTCACATTAAATTATTACCAACTGCAAATCTATAGGGAAATGTGTTTGTATCATTAGCTAAAAGCCAGATCCATGGAGTAGCTTTAGCATTTAAACAGTTTTAAATTGAAAGCAAATTGTTCATGGCCTTTCCTTTTGTAATAATTATATTATGTGCAAGTAAATTCAAAGTGGTACTACAACGAAAATTTTTGTCTTTCTTTTAAAATTTTTTTTTGCCTCCGTTTTTCCAATGAGTTCATAGTTACTTAAATTGGTATAATTTAGAGCAATATAAGCTTACAGAATCTAAAAATACCTGGCCGAAAACAGCTGAAAACCCCCCAAAACCTGGCTGCCATTACTCAGTTTAAAAAGTCAAGCCCCTGATTATTCTAGAAAGTGGTCTCGCGTGTGAGTTGTCTCGTGACTTCATATTCGCAATGAAGATCGTGGTCATTTCTTGGACAACAGCGAAAGAAATCACTAAATGAAAAGGGTTTGGAGACGTCTTTGCCATAAAATTTACTTTACATTTTGTCGGAAAGCGTTGTGAAGGACAATTTTGGAGAAGAACTCGATGAATATTCAGGATCTATATCGTTTCATGAGGGTTTGGTGATGTATGGCTTCAGAGAATAAGCTGCAGGGCTCGAAATTGCGCCTGTATCGGGCGCATTTGCGACTAAAATTTTTCTATTAGTCGCGACTTTGCGACTGTTTTACGGCCTAGCTAATAAAGGAATTATATTCAACAGTCTTTTGTCTTACTTGTAACGAAAAATCCTGTGAAGTTCATGTTGAATGTTGCGTGACTAAATCGTCGATTTCATGCTCCATTAATGCTGTTTCCAAGAAGTGTATCACGGGTGCAGTTTTTCAGACTGTCTCAGAAATTTCTCATTTCTGGTTCCAATAGTAGTTATGTTTTTTTTTTTTGCGACTAAAATTTTCAAACTTGCGACTAATTTTTAGGAATTACTCGCAAATTGCGATTGAGAATTTGTTTTAATTTCGAGCCCTGAGCTGTCGTATTAGGAGGCAAGAATGGCTCAAGAAGCCAAAGAAGACCATCAATAATATTTAAAGGAATATTTACTCAGGAAGTGGATGTTTATGAATTTTAATACTTAGGATGAATTTTTCCCCGTTTGCATTTGGTGCTGTTTGGAGAAGTATTGAATCTTGACTTTTGTTTACACATACAAGAGGCTCCAAGCAGCCTATACTCATGCGCATGCGTAAGAAAGTTTTACGATATATTTTAAACATGATAAGAAGATGTCCGATATGGAGAAGAGTTACTCCTTTCATTCAGTTATTGTTCCTGCAAACCATGTTGTTTACTATTGAATGTTTTGTGAATGAAGACTGTACCACAATGAAGCCAGTGATTCATCTAAGTCTTATACAGTGTATATACCTAATTGAAAATTAGTAATGTAAGTAGGATTGTAGGAGACGCTGTCGTGACGCTTCAGTAACGCTGTTTTACTGAAAGTGAGAGTAGCTGGAAGTCACTTAACAGCAAGTGTAAATGGCAAAGCCATGAACCGGAAGTACACAATTTAAAATATGCGTGCATAAGTTTGCATGCAAAATTGTGACAAAAAAATAATAATGAGTAATAAGCTTGCGTGTATCATCATTCCACACTGAAGTAAAGCCATAAAGATTTACAAAAAAAACTCAACTTCTCGATTACTATTTCTCACTGGATTCAGTTCCTTGAGTTTCTACAGTGCAAAACTAAAAGAATATATACATGTAGGTGTTGTAAAAAAATGAATGATGTTGTTGTTATTACTGTTGTTGATAACACTGCAGACATCCAGTGCACAGCTCGGGTAGCTGTCATCTTGAATTATTGTAAACCCCATCAATGGAGTCCCAGTAGTGGATAGTTGGGGTAGAAGGAAAATTTTGTCCGCATTGATTTTATCCATTTAAATTTCCTCATCTTTGCTCTCCAAGGATGCATAAATCCGAGTGAAACAAGCAAATCAGTTTCTGAGCCTCATTCAAAGTCAAGATAATAATGAGCACTGTGTTCTTCAGTCTGGAATTGAAGAGCTAGCATGTATCTGTGTATTTTCTGTGTAATTCTCTTATAATCACACAAACTTAGGCCAGGAGCTCAATGAAAAAAAACCCAAACAAACAGAAAATGGCAGTAAATGAGAACTATGCTTAAATTAAATGATTTGTAAACAAAAAAGTTAATCTTGCTTATTTTCATTGTGTATGGAGCTCTGCTTTACAGAACTGCTTAATACTGACAATTCATTATCGCAGACAGTTTCCTCTGTCCCTGTAGAATAAAATCCAATGTTTTTTCTTTGATAATTATTTTACCATTCCAACAGTGTTGATATAAAAGACATCTGATAGCATTCAACTGTACCTATATAAGAAAGCACAATGGCTTGACAGGTCAGTAGTTATCTGACATGTTTACATTCTTTATCCTTCCTTGTTTGCTGGGTCAGATTCACCATTAATAGGAAAGTCAATAAAAGGAGGCATTGCAAACACATAAAAACGTGGCTGGGTAATATCTAACATTGCTCACTACATGTAGATCACACTCACTTTGAGTGCATGGACAGAGGCCACCTTGGGAGATATTGCCTCACAGTTTCATTTTGGGTGTATTTCAATAATAAATCCAAACATATATGACTAAAAGGAACAAAATTTAAATGGAGTATGCTATCATGCCTTTTAGGGCAATGTCACCTTTTGTAGTATCACTTTGAAAAGCCAAAAAACATTTCTAAATGATATTCAAAAATAATGCTTCAGTATTGTTAACAATGAAACTATAACTATGCATCTTACTGCAGATGGCCTGGATGGGACTGGATTGCAACTTCAAATAAAAAATATGGTTATTCCTTTGTGCCTTGGAAAAATCACTTAAATCCTATTACTTGTTCTCTGTTGAAGGAATCACTTGATATTTTGCTCTTGGTACTCTTAAAAGCCTTTTATTGAAGAGACAAAGGTACTTAGTTAAATATTTAGTAACGTTTTGCACAATGAAGCAAAATCCCCTTGACATTACCCCTTTAAAATGTAAAAAAAAATAGAACAAGATTTATCAAGGATGCAGTCCCACTGCACTGTGTTTTATTAAATTCTTAATCTGAACATATTGCAGAATAAATAACCATGACCAACATCAATACAACAGTTTAACATGCGTCAATGAGCAACAATTTGATGTAACTTTAATATAGAAAACTAAGAACACAGATAATAAATTGGATTGCAACAAGAATATTTTCAGTTCCTATAATCAGAAATACACAGTGTGATGCGAGTGTATTTAAAAATTTGCTACAAATAAGGAGAATATTCAGAAACAACCAGGCCAATTTATGCCATAAGCTATTAGTTTGTATGACAAGTAGTAAGCTTATCTCTAAAGTATTAAAAATTCTACATGTACTCCACTCACCCGGTTGTTTCACAATATTCATGAAAACAATCAACAGTTTATTTTCAAATCCTCCTGGCTCACACATTTCACTTAGTCTCTCAAATTTCCTTGGAAAGTAAATCTTGCGATAGTAGCAGTAGTAAACTATTAAAAAGCGGTTTCTACAGGTTGAGTTTCCACTATTATTGTCAAAAGAAAGTATCCATCTTGAGTGGTTTGGTGCGTTTAGCTCTCACAGAACTCACTGGTAGACAATTTGTGTAAAGAAATCATACCTTTTGAGAATGTTTCGGTGCCTGTAATGTACAAAAATTACTAGGAGGCATCTTCTCAAACAATTACAAAAACATTTTCGGCATAAAGCTGGCCCTAGAACCACCAAGATTAAAATAAAGGTCTTGTTTGTGAGCCACCTTTCCACACAACTAAGCGGCCATTCTTGTGTTGCGAATATGATGTCATCTTCCTCTCGACCCAACTAGATCAAGCTCTCTATGTGGTTCTTGGCCATTTTTAAAGTGAGTAATGGCAGCAAGCCGAAGCTGAACTTTACGTTTAAAATAACTGCTCTTCCTGTTGGAATTTGAACATGCTTAGTATTCAGTACTTCTACTTTCCAAAACTGAAGAGAAAAGGGAAGTGCAAAATTTTGATCATAGTAGTACCAATTTAATGAATAGACATTTATTCCCCTAAATTACTGCTGCTGTTATTAACTTTAATTAAAATTTTAAGGTGGTCCTTGGTAACAAAGATTAATAATAATTAACAGATCAAAACAGATTTAACAGATCAAAAAACGTGGATTATTGGTTGGATGAGATGAACAACTGAATAAGAATTGATTAAAATGTAGTACATAAAAAACTTATTTAAGTACCTGATGTTATAGATTCTTTGACTTTCCTAACGAATACCCACTGCAAGGGCTCTTTCAGAATAACAGTGCACCAAGATGTCTTCCACTGTTTTTAAGAAAGGAAAGGTCTACACTTAGTCTTCCATTTTAGACACCGTTCATTTTTGTAATGTTAAAGGAGGGTGGCCATGAAAAAGAAAACCCAACATCTCCCCCACCCATCCCCTATAATATGAATGGTTCCTTCCATTTTATTTCTTTATTTCTTTACGTTGGACAATCAAGCTGATTATCTAACAGATCAAGCCAAAACAATTTACATGATGAAGCTGGCATTAGACAATCATGGTTAGTTGCTCTTGAATAGAGTTGTCTCTGGAGTTTATGGGAAGCTTCAAAGCCTTGGTTGGAGTATCGGGTCATTGATCAGAAACGGCGCATAAGCATTGGTGCATGTTCTATGGTAAGATGACCATAGTCTCCAGTTCCCAGCGACACTCCAAGCAAATGCCTCAAAACAATCCCCCAGTGCTTGCACTGCAAAGTCAGATGGATAAAAAAATAAAAAATAGCACTTCAGTAATTAATCTTAATTAATCAGTGAGTCATTGAGTGAGTTACATGTAGCAAGTGTCCTAAAAATTGATCAACCAAAACAGATAATTTGGTCTTGTGTCTCTTCCCCACCTGAACATCGAATATGTCTTAGAATTTGAATGTCTTCAGTGTCATTGTACTCACAATCACGCATGACAAGACCAATGTCCTTCCACTGTCTGGCCATCTGTTAAAAGCATAAACAAGTTATTGTAAACTGACAATTTCATTTACAAAAAGATTTGATTGTTAACATATAACTAAGTTTAGAACAGATAATGCAATATAATTAAAATTGTATAATTGACGGTATGCCTGACTGTAATGACCTTACTTTATTGGGTATCTATTTGGTATTTCATCCTTATCCCATCTGAAATACCACTGGTTGTCATTGCTTAAAGTGCACCTAAACCCCAATTTTTTTTTCTGTTAATCAACTCAATGTACGTTTAAAAGTCGAATAGTGAAATATTTCTTGTTTTTAACGTCGCGTTAGTGAGTTATAGAGATTTGAATTTACTAAATGCTAATTAGATGACGTCAAATGCAGACTCGTTTATTATACAACTACTTGTTTCCACCACCAAGTAATGTTTTTTTACAAATCAATTAACTATAAACAGTTTTTATTAGTATTTCTTAAATTTATTATCCTTAACCCATTCACACCTGAGGATTTTTACGTTTTTGAGTGATTTTCTGCATACACACGCCCCATAGGATTTCGTGACTGCATATTTGGAGTTACCATTGAAAGTGCTGCTGTTCTAAAACACTGAAGGCTCGAGTTTACTGGAAACGTCATTGTGACGATCTCATTTTGCTTGCTTGATTTGCAATAAAGGGTCCAATATGAATTATCTACGATTTTTGGTAAGTTCACAGCCATTTTTCATCTTTAGTAGCTGCCTGGTGAGCATCATTAAGCTTGGAGGTAGTTCAGAGTCCACTTCTCAATGAAGCGAGTTAGTTGTTGTACTTCGTTTGCGAATTTGGCTCGTTGCTCGTTGAACTGGAAAAATGGCCGCCTGGAAACGAAGCAGCTTTGGGACTCGACTCTGGATGAATTTCTCGACCTACTGCGGCATATTTTGGAAGTTGCGACCACAGGAGAACACAACAAGCGCGAAATTTCGGCGGTGGGTCGGAGTGGCTGTGGACTTAGTATAAATATGAAATGTGTGCGGAAAGAAACGAACGCTGTCAAAATTCTTGGCCATTTCCCAGCATGCAGTGCGGTGGTGATATTGAAAATTGAGGCAAGGTCAGTATGCATTAGAACGAGAGGCTAGAGCTCGGCCCGAGCAACGAATAAGAGCAAAAAAATTCACTGCTAAGCTAGGACTATGACTGAATTTTGCTGTGAATGTTGATTTTTGGGTTTGCCATGATGATTTGAATAAAAAAAACTAAAGGCAAAAACGTGATTTTTGTTGTTTTTCTATGACGTTAAAAACGGTAATTTTTGTTATTGTCCAAATTCAAACGCTGATATTCTGCAAAAATCGCTGACTTTTTTGTGTTTATTGGGTATCTCAATTTGAAAGACTTTCTAGTCAATGCTCACAACTGCTAGTTAAGGCAATGTTCGCACGATTGAGAAAGTTACAATTTTTTAAAGCAGTGGAGTCTTGTACGGGCGGTTACGGGCGGTTCAGGTGTCAATGGGTTAAGCTGTGAACTGCGTATTGTAAATTAAAGTAGAAATAATGGTAAAGTCTGCATTTGACGTCATCTAATTAGCATTTTGTAAATTCAAATCTCTATAACTCACAAACACGACGTTAAGAACAAGAAATATTTCACTATCCGACTTTTTAACGTACATTGAGTTGATTAAAAGAAAGAAAAAATTAGGGTTAAGGTGCACTTTAAACAAGGCAATAACTGGAAATGAGGATAATGAAATAAGGGGTTCTCAAATACCAATGTCATCAGCTCAACTTAAATTTCAGCTGCAAAACTGCATAAGTGAAATTTGTGATCCTCACAGTGTGCTCTCAACTTAAGAAGTTGAAAAAGCAACCTGAAAAAAATTCAGGCTTGAACGGGAGTCGAACCCATGACCATGCAATACTGGTGCAATGCTCTATCCACTGAGCTATCAAGCCACATGGATAGATGGTCAATTGTGAGTTTGTAATATACCCGATGAAGATCATATATTTAAACTGTGGATAAACATGAGTGAAATTTGTGATCCTCGCATTGTGCTCCCAACTTGAGCAGTTGAAAAAGCAACCTGAAAAAAATTCAGTCTTGAACAGGATTCAAACCCATGACCTTGTGATACCGGTGCAATGCTCTATCCACTGAGCTATTAAGCCACATGGATAGCTTGCCATCTTTGGAATAGTCCCCATCACACTCAGTCAACAAGAGGTATATGGTATGCTCTTTGTGGTTCCAAAATAATCACTGAGAAGCAATGAATTTGCCAAATAAAGTAATGCAATTAGCGAAAATATTGCTTAGTGCTTTATGCATACAAACAACTACATAAAATTTTCCTTATTGAGATAGGGATGGTGGAGCCGGTGGGGCTTTTTCAAGCATAAAAATAGAAATTAAAAAGAACCCCAAAAGGCAACAATGCAACAAAAATGCAACAACAACAAAAAAGTAACTGTAGTAATGTTCTTGTTATGCCTAAAACATGAAAATTAAATACAGAACATTGTCATCTGTCAGTGCTGGCTATTGTAAAAATGATCTGAACTTTACAATAATGACAGGATTGAAGGGACAAGCACTGAAAGATAATCTGCATTTTAATCCTTTTTTTCTTTTACACCTATTTGGGACATCAATGTAATTGTATCCTCAGCATTTTGTTTTCTGTCAGTGATTTGGTGATTTTTGTAATCTAATTGTAATAATTATAGGAGAAAACCAAAATTTACAATATGAAACTGTAATTATTATTTAACTTCATATACCTTCTGGGCTTCAACACAAAATGCAAGGTTGTTGAGGAGAAAATTTTCTGCCAATTCTCTGCCACTGTAGCATTCTTTAACTTTGGCAAAAGGCAATCCAGCTCTCACAATATCTTCAAGGTTGTGGAGAAATTTCCTCTCGGTTGGACCTGTGAGTACACCAATAATTATTCTCCCTACCTGTCCCAAACTTACTATGTTTAGAACTGTATCACTATTATTGCAATCCAACATATAGTAATTTTATTTCCATTTAGGGAAGGCTCTTCTCATATGAGTTCTTCTCAATTCCTGTTTTAAACTTAATTCTTCCTACACTGATCAGTTTCCCATACAGTGATACCCTATTGTAAACCAAAACTCTCTGATTTCTATACTCTATCCCAGACTAAATTGCTTGAAAACCATACCCTTCACAGCAGCACATGCCCATATAGCTTACATGTAAAGTACCCCCCAGGGTATTACATCTTGATCAGGAAATAACACCTATTATCATTGTATCTTCTGGCTATAGTATTACTGGCTATATGTAATTTATCATTGTATCTACTGGCTATAGTACTTAACCATTACCAGAAACTAAAAAAAGAGTGCAACACATAGGTTGATAGTGTTTCTTAACTACCTGTTTTCTTTGCAATTTGCTATGGCAAGGGAAATTAAGGGAAAGAGGAAAGTAAATTTTTGTATTCTACTTGTAAGGGTAAGATGTGTGCATTGCTTGCTTGGAAAACGATGCATAAATAAGTGCCAAATGATCCAGAATCAGTGTATTTGGTACAAATACTGTACCGTTTATCAATTCCTTTGAGGAATCGGGGGAATCTGGTTTCTCAGATTCTTCCGATTTGTTTGAGGAATCTGAGGAATCTGATTGCTTAGGTTTAGCTGATTTGTCTTTGTCTGTCTTATCCATTGTGGTGAACTCCCTCTCTTCAGAGGTCATTGATGCTGGGCTCTTCTGCCTTCTTCTTTTTTGCGGCAGTCGTCCTTTGCTTTCCAGCCAACACAGTTTCAATACTTTCAGGTATCAAGACCGCATTGACTGGTAACTGCACCTGGGTATATCTACAAGAAGAAATTTTAGTTAGATCAGTTCAGAGATATGTGCATGCAATTCACGTGGATGGAATCTGTTTGCACGTCCAAGGATGGTTGGCATTCTTTGATTATCAGCATTTTGTAAATGAGGCAATCAAATTTGTTTCGGCACTTTTTGAGTACAGAAAAGTTGTGAATCAAATTCAGTTTTAACATGTCATGCTTCTCGTGCATGTGTTTTCCAATTGAATAGTGTAAGGAGCTATGCTCTGCAACACGTTGGTGCAGATGTCGATTAGGATAACCGACATAGTCCATGTCGCATGAACCACATTGAAAATTGTACACGACGCATTGCTGACTGATAATCTTGGGTTGTAGCTCCTTGGGTTTTAAGATGCTTCCGATTTTTTGGCTTAAGTTGCAGTTTTGCATCAATATATTTTCTATTTTTTGACCAATGGGTGGTATGTTGTAACAAAGGGCGAGATTTGTGTACAAGTTTTTGTTGTTGTTGTAGAGCCGACTGTCTTTAGGCTAAGTTGATTTCCGATAACGTTATCTGTATCGTTTTGTCGGGGTTTCCGAGTGTAATGAAGTGCGACGTTCTTCTAACGTTATTTCAGAAGTTTGTTCTTAGTAGTCCGAGTGCTTTTCCTTTAATAAAACCTCTTTTTACACCTAGTGGATGGCTCAAGAAAAAGTGTGTATACCGCAAGGATGTCAAGGATCGATTCATTTCTGAAAAGTTCTCCTTTAAAAATAATTGTGTTGAGAAAGGTTGTCTCGTTTTCTGAAATTTCACCTGTAAATTTGATTGTAGGATGGAAGCTATTGGCTTGTTCAATGAACAGGTTAATTTCCTGTTTGTCCGTGTCTTACAGTGAGAAAATGTCATCAATAAAGCGTTTCTATTCTATTGGTTTTGTTTTGCTTGGACTTATCATTTTTTGTTTCAACATCAGCCATAAAGATCTTTGCAAACGCAATGGCCATTTTTGTACCCATTGCAGTTCCATGGGTCTGAAGATAATTGTTTCCAACAAATTGGAATGAATTTCCTGAAGGATAAGTTTATGCATATCTTTGAGGTAATGCGATGGTATAGGAGGTTTATTGTTGTGGAATGTCTTGTATGCTTTGCATACTGTTGTAATCCCCTCCTCTGGTATATTTGTATACAAGCTTGTTACATCCATTGCTACTAAGATAGACCTTTGTCTTCTCTATAAAATTGATGAAATCCGTTGTATCTTTCAGATATGATTTCTGTTTTTGTGCGATGGGCTGAAATAATTTGTCCACAAAAGATAATAATCTTTCTGCAGGGCCTTGGCAGCCCAAAATAATCGGTCTTTGGACTGGATTTGGTTTGTAGATCTTAGTGGCTTCCAGTCTGATTTGACGTAGAATGGATGCGGTCCTTTATTTTCTCTGTGAAATATGTATTTCAGGCGCATATGTCTTACAATATTGTTCAAAGTCTGACAAGAGTTGGTGTCTAATGTAATTATCATTTGTCACTGGTGTCGGGACAAATTTGATCCCTTTCGAATTAACGCTGACTTGGTTGTCCCTAAGTTGTAGGTTTGGAAAATTCTTAACGAATTTCTTGTTTTTTTCGCTGTGTTTCAATCCATTTTTTAGCCAAGTTTTTTTCATTTGTAACCCCTGTTATGGTGTTTTGATTTTCAGAGATTAGATTAGATTAGTTCATTATATTGTGTAAAAAACAAGGTTTTCATCAAAATTGCAATTTTTAAATAAGTTGTAGATATATTTGTGTTGACTAGCACAGGAAAAATGCGTTAATTCCCAATAAACTGAAGTTGGGTCTACTTTGTACCAACTGAGGTCTAACTTGGGACCACCTTGGGTATCAACTTGGGTAATATATATAGATAGGCTGAGCCTAACAGCGTAGCTCTTTGAACAGAAAGTCGATGGTAAACTTAACTGAGGTGAAAGGTCGGAAGCACAAGAATAAAATTGACGACCGGGCTATTTTTTAATTTTAGCAATTCTCAAAAAAAGAATTATGCGACCGTCTGCACAGTACATTTAGACCATACAAAAGTTCACAAGAACAACTTTTTCTCCATCTAGATAACTAGTACGACTAATTTCCAAATAAAATACACCTTTTGCTTATCAAAAATTGTCCGAGAAACTGATTTGGAAATCAAAATTGCAAAAAATACACAAACATATTTGCATACAGCCACGCGAGTTAAGTTAGAACTATAATAAAATTCTTGTTTTGTTTACATAAAATCGCTTTTCAACCTATGTAATGAATGAACAAACACATAAAAATGGACAACACAATCTTCTTTTGAAAAATTTTATTCAAATCTCCATAAGTTTATGTTTAAAAGCAAAATGCGAACCATATATTTATAGCTCATCGAGGCCGAGCTGTCTTTGATGAAAGAAATCAATACAACTGAATTTAAGAACGTTTCATAAACAATTCCCCAAAACTAGCAAGAACACAAAGAAAAAGTCAATCACAGATTGATATCGACATATATTCCCATCGAAAAATGTATTTTGTTTTAACTTTAAGTCCCTCCACTGTTGGAAATTCTTTAAGCTTAAATCTCCGCTTCTTCAGTTCTGAAACCCAAAATGACAAACATCTCCCCGCATTGCTCTCATCCTCGAAGCAAGATTTTATCCCTGAAAGCTCTTCTTTTTCCACTAAAGCGGCTTCTGAGTATGCCTTAATTAGTATCCCTATCTTGAGTAGCAAACCGCGAAAAACTGCAGGGAAATAACGACTTTAATTCTCCACTAAACACAACAATCTAACTAAAGTGTTTACCGAGCTCATGGCTGTGTGGCCGCGTGAAAAACAAAGCCTCGGTCTTGGTTTGCTTTCAAAATTGCTAAGGTCCCGGATGTTGTGACACAGGTGGGCCGTGGTGGGCGGACCGCACACGCACGCACCCGCGAAACATTCTGCTAGCCATGACCATGAAAAATGACGGGCATAGGTTCTATGAGTATGGGGCTACGCACGGGCCTTCGACCCATAGAGCTCCAGTATTATACAATTCCCAAATTAAAATCCAATTTGGGAAATGGAAACAATCTCCCAACCTAGGTTAAAATAGGGAATTACAAACTTCCCTACTTGGACCCAAAGTTACCCCAAATATTGGGTTACACTTGGGTTTTAGTTGTGCCAAGTTTACCCCAAAAAGACCCCAAGGTAAAAACACAATATTGGGTAAAGTTGACCCAAACTAAACTAGTGTTGAGGTGGGCAACAAATCTCCACTTTTGCTCCAAACAAACCCTCCTGGAGAAAGAGGGTGACAATAATATAGTTAACATTACCTGCAACATTAATGAGACAAATTAAAATTCCATTTACTTTCCTTAAAAACGTAACTTTTATTATTACATTCAATTAACTGCTCTATATTTGCTCATTTCATAGCAACAAGAACTTCAATAAATCAATGGCAATAAATCAATAACTTTACATATGTCGATAAATACCTTTACTTTTCATTCCTCACAGAAGACTTTAAGGCTTATCAAGATCTACTACATGCATCTAGCACAATATTTATGTAGAGTTAAGTAAAACATGTTTTTGGAAAATAACTGCTTGAACGTGGATTTATATTTAGTTGATGATACAAAAATGTATTAAACAGTCTCCTGATAAGCAAACATTAGGAAATTATTTTTCGACACAAGTAATACTGTATCAGAATGCTTGAGATTTGAGAAGGCTGCTTTAGCCTTTACCTTGACAAATCCTTGATTAACTAGTTTCACTGCAACTGCCTTGTGAAGGGCATCTGAATTTAGTGATTTGGCTAAAGACACTTTACCTCTAAGCTCTTTCATGAGTTGATACAAATACTGGTTGGTAATATTTTCCATACCAGAATACGATAAAATCAAAATTTTGCACTTTTGCTGGTCAAATTAATTGCTGTCACTTCTTGATCATGATGATCACGAGGCTTGAATGACTAGTTTGAATGACTGGAATGCAATGATATCTTTTTTGTTTTGTTATTACCGGTAGTAACATTTTTCTTTGCCATTTTTGCTTTTTAACTGGCTCGTCGCTCTGCGACGAGTCAGTTCTTAAAATACCCTCTTTTTTTTCTGTCGTGTCACCTGCCCCGGGAATCGATTTTGCTGCGGCCAACACCGTACCTAGCTTACTTCTGGTTTTCAGAAATCAGTGATGTCATCTAAAAGACAATTTAAATGGATCTCTTAAGGAGTTATGATAGTGAGGAATGTTCTTTTCGATAATTCAGAATCTGGGTGAGCTATATGGTGCGAAGGGGGTTTGGAGTGTTTATCTACTAACCTATAGCTGGGCAAATGTGGATATGTTTCCTTCGCGCGAATATTTTGCATTAGCAGTTGTTAGGTCATTCACCAATGGCAATGCAAAAATTCTACACTGGTTTTGTTGCCGTGAAAAGCACAGAAAATACGGAGAGCATTACCACATAGGCCTGAAGGAAGATCGCAATCAACAGCAGTGGCTATCCTCAAAGGAATTTTTGGACCCCACGCGCGAAGCAAAGGGAAATTCCCGCATGTGGCAAATGCTTTTCTGAGCTTATAATACATCCTCCCGCTACCACAGTTTAACTAGTTGAATATGAGGATATTATGTCAGTTTTCAGTCGGTTCACAAGGCGAACTGTATACCATAGGAAAAGGAATTTGTAAACAACCTCGTTCGGCTACGGTTCACACGGTTCACATAATTAAAAAATATGTAAAATATTAAACTCCAGACCACAATCCAGCCCGTATTTGTCAGTCGGAAAATTGGCCAAGACCTTAAAGATTGTGAGACTAAACCGCAGTTAGTTAATCAACAGTGCGTAGTGTACCAGTTTAAATGTAACCTGTGTGATACAGGGAGCTATGTTGGCTACACGCGCGGGCATTTATATGCCCGCGTGGATGGCCATAAAAGCACATCATCTTCAATACACAAGCACTATGACAACGACCACGCGGGTGCTGTCCCTGAGGACCTCCGTAGCTGTTTCAAAGTTCTCAAGAAATGCATGAACAAATTTGATTGTCTAGTCAACGAGATGCTTTACATCAAACAATTAACACCGAGTTTGAATGTGCAAACGGATTCTATCCGTGCTAAAATATTTGTGTAGCCACCTCCGCTATGTAAATTAGTTATTACTCTTGAACTCGCATTTGTTAATTTTATTCTCATTTGTACCCTTGATAATGGCGTCATGAGGTCGCTGAAACGTAGGGATATTATATCCAAGGCTGCTGCCTAAGAAAAATTTTAGAGAGCCCTTTGGGCTCCTAAAATTAAAAGTTAGGAGCCCGAGCCACATTGTTAGGAGCCCAGTTTAATCTCCATGTACTGTTTTTCCAAGATCATTACATAGGTTATAGTGGCTCTTGCACCTTCTGATATTTATCAAGGGCGACTTTCATGAGAATTTGTGGGCTTATATTGCACATAAACAAGAATTGACACAATTACAGGGAAAATCAAACTTACAAAATTTTTAATAAATTATTATGGTAGTTAATTTCAAATCAGATTTATTTACTGAACTTTCGCTTTTGTTATGTTCACCATGTGACAACTTTACTAACCTTCAAGAAAGTTAAAAAAATGTAACAAACTGCCCCTTGGCTGTTCCAAATGTTTAGAATGTGGGGAGCAGCGAAAACCGGTGCGTGGCGCTAGGTTCCCCGCGGTTTTTTTTCTCTTGCGCCCGATGTTTGACCATTTTTCTTTCGTGCGCCACAAAGGCTTAACGCCTGGATCACGCTATTCTCATAAAAGTACACGAGCAGGAAAAAACACAATTACAGGGAAAATCAAACTTACAAATAACATTATGGTAGTCAATTTTAACTCAGAAGCCTATCATTTACAAGTTCAGAGGCTAGGAAAGTATATGTATATACATCCTGGCAGGATCCGACTACTGACACTACGGATTGAACAAAGACTCACTTAATTCATTTTAAAATAAAAAAGGTCAAATGAAGGCATCTTTGGTTGTGTTTTAAAAGTAGGAAATATATTTTGTTGTTATGAAAGAGACAGTTCCAAATCGTTATCTGAGACTGGAAGCCTATAACGTTTCCGTACGGAGATGCTAACCTGTTGCGAGAACTCCATCATAATCATCGGGCTAAAGCCAAATAAACCTTTGCCAATTTAAGCGGGAAAAGGGCGCTATGCAAGTGCAGCAAAGTAAAAATACAACCAACACTAGCTTACTCATTAACTAATTTCTTTATTCAAGGTGAAGACATCACATAACAAGCATCATACCGCGTTGTTTTAAGTCTTTTGAAAAAATCATGATACGGAGCAAACTAATCTCGTACGTGAAATCAAACATCAAGCACTTCCGGTTGATAGCCGTGTTAGACTGCAAAACAGTGGTATTTTTTGCGTTGGTCATACGAATGCGTGCGGTTCGGCGCCTCGCGCCTTTGCGAGTGAGCCAGCGAAAAAAACCCCGACTGTTTTGCAGTCTAATAGCGTGTAGGTTACGTTTCCATTCTAGCCGCAAAAAAAGTCATCAAATTGATGAGATAGGCGAACATATTTCACAAGCGAACGATGTAGAACGAATGTCAACAGAGGCAACAAATAGCCCATAATTTTGCTATTCCATATTTGGAAATGAAACCTCAGACCCAGTCTCCAACTACTAACAGGACTCGGAAATAATGGCTTCGTTCGTTTCGACAAAACTTCGCAGTTGAACATGTTACATTACAGGTTATTTGTGGAAATTTTCTGCCTTAGCATTCTCCAAATATATCAACACTTCCACTGTTTAAAGTCCAGCTAATGGAATCTAATTTACAAGGAAGTTAGGGCTTATGCTGTGTGTTACGTTAGGCGCCCGCTCGGGCTCCTTGCACCAAAATTTGGTCGCCCATGTTCTAAACTTGGGCGCCCCTGGCGACCGGGCGCCCGTTAGGCAGCAGCCTTGATATCGCTTGTTTTTACTTGTCTATGTATGATATTAATTATTTAATATATTGCGTGAACCGTTAAATTTTCATTCTCAGTCTTTGTGAACCATATGAAATCAAACTTGACTTCACTGTAAACCGTATAGATGTTAGTTATTTAGGCATTTTAAAAGGCTCTGTGCTTTCACGCACTAAGTATTTTTAGAACTGCGATATAACGCTGATATTATTGTCACGCAATGCGCGATGTACAGTTGTCGCGCACGAATACACCTCATAATTGATTAGCTCTAATTGCTGGATTTCGCTTTTTTACGCTTTATCACAAAGTATTAAACATGTACAATGTCTTGCGAAAAAATTATTTGGATCCCATTTTTTATCGCGGAGTTATAGTAATCCAAAATCAAAGACAATCTCAGACAGAACTCGTTGAGACAGTAGTGTTTCCGCGTGCAAGACAACCGTTAGTGTAATATCCCAGTGTCAAAAATCACATTTATCGAAGCCCTCCTCTCCCTCCTCCGTTCAATGTTGCTTTAGAAGGGTTGCTCAGAGACCAGGGACACTTTTTGAGTATGTACAACATTGTTTTGTGGGGGGTAGGGGGAGGTAGATATGATAATTAACTGGCTTGTCGCTCTGCGACGAGTCAGTTCTTAAAATACCCTCTTTTTTTTTTTTTTTTTTTTTTTTTCGGCCTGTCGGGTCACCTGCCCCAGGAATCGCTTTTGCTGCGGCCAACACCGTACCTAGTTTACTTCCGGTTTTCAGAAATGGCGTAATCAGTGATTTCAGCAACTATAATTCAAATATTTACCGTTCTAATTTCGACGGAATTGTTAAAAATTAAATCTCTGTGATTTTCGGATGTGATCTATTTCTGGTAAAAGGAAAGCGGGTTGAATTTTTCTAACCAAATCAATTGTCAAACAGTCGAGTTTAGATCGAATAAATCGTTGAATATAACATGTCCCGGCACGTCACAGAACTGCTGAGTAAACAATTCTCAAGCATTACTCCATGGAGTCACGTTCAAATTCCACACATCTCGTATTCATGTCACGCTATTTGATCGATCGTGTTGATATCGTTAAATTATTCGAAACCCCATCACCGATTCTCCAAAATGCCTGTGTTTAAACAATCCTGATTCCTTGTAGTAGGTGGTTTCAAGGATTTTAAAGCGAAAAAAATATACAAAGTTCTAAAGTTATGTTTTTTTCTAACAGTACCGAGCCGATCAGAGAAAAAAATATAGACCAGAAACTGTCGCCTGCTAAAGGGGGGTGGGGGGTGGGGGGTGGGGGGTGGGGCGTGGGGCAGGTGGCGGTGTTCGGCAATTTTTCTGATCATGAATTTTTTTCCGTCTTGATGTTGTGCAAGAATTTTTTTCGGGATTGCTCCATACCTTTTTTTTCTTTCGCTCTCTGTGCATTTTTTTTTTCTTTACTTTTGCCGTGTAGGAATTTGTTTTTAGTAATTGCCCAACCCCCCCCCCCCCCGTCTTATCAATAAAATGGTCCGTCCCTCTAAGGAGTGCTTGAAGCGGGCTGTGGAATGTAAATGTGGACTACTGGACTGTGCATATTGATAGATTCTAGATTTTATATTGTGGCTTGCTAATATAAAACTCTAAAATGAAAACCGGGTGGAAACTGAGGCCAAACGAGCCAGTTTCGAAGCCCATCGGGCTCCTTGTTTCAATAATGATTGACTTGGTTCATGATCAGATTCACTGGAGTTATCACTGGATATAATATCAGTATCTCCTGCTCCATTGTCATAATCTAAGGGAACAAAAACAGGGTCTCCTCTACTATCATTAGCAGCATCTGTGCAGTCATTATGTTTGTCCTTGTTGTCATCAGTGACTTGCATTGTTGGTAGGGGAGGTGTCACTTTATCATGTTTATCTCTTCACTCTTGTCAATGACCTTTTGTCAGGCTGCAAGACATGGAATTTAACAGTTCAGAATATTGTTTTTAAATGTCAGTCAATCCAATTGAATTAAAGGTGCACAACAAACGTCTTTACAGGAGATAACTTGTAATACATTGTAATTATATGAATACAATCCCAAATTTTGAAGTTTCAGCCACAATTATATGGTTAAGTCATTTAATGACATGGCATGAAAAAGCAAAATGTACCTACATGTATCATAGGCCCTAGTTACTCATGCCCACAGCGCGCATGAGGACAGGTCTGGGGGCGGTTTTTTATTCCGTAATTTTTTTTTGATGTCACATTTGTGCATGCAAATTTATGCACGCATATATTATTAACCGGGTCGTCAGGTCATACAAAACCGTTGAGAATGGCAAGATCTGGGTTTCCAGACCTAGATCAGTGTTAATACTTGAACTGAAATAACAGAAACTGCAAACTGATTCTTATGGCAAAAATTAAAAAGAAAAAAAAATAAATAAATATAAGTACAATTAAAATTATATAAAAAAACTAATTAAGATAAGAAAGTATATTACATTGACTCATAAGACTATTTAAATATCAATATAAAATTAATTAAAATTATTTCAAATAGGTATATCAAGTATATCAGTATCATTTAAAATTTTACAGAATGCTTTATAGCTGGAAACTGTCCGCACTTTACTTTGATAGCTTTCTTCCATACCAATAATTTTCAGTTATGGCCTTTCCCCATTTCTGTTTGATCTCAAATGACTTGTTTGTGCGAAGTTGAAATGCCAAGTCGATTCAGTCTGGTAAAGTCATCTGCCTTTGCCCCACTATGTACAAGAATGGTTGAAACTCATTTGGTGTGAGCAGACATTTGGGCATTTCCTTGATGAGCAGTCACCAGTGCTATGACATTTATGTAGTTGTCCAGATTCACATCAGATAGATAGACGTCTTTGCATTTGTTTCCGAATTTACATTCTGACTATGGCTTCTTACAGGACAATGGGTTGAGAGAGAACAGACTTTGATCATTTGAACAATAAAGGCGCCGAAAAATTTGAAGATAGGCCAACACATCCGTTTAACAGACTCTGCTATGTAAGTTGCAAGAGTGAACATCAATCCTACAAGACAATATATCCTCGCGTACCTAATCTTTAATGTACCGATATGTTCAAATATATTCCGGTTGCATTGAAACTGTTCTACTTGTGGATCGCTGTATGTTTTGTTTCCGACGTGTCTGACTCTTTTGACAATTTGAGACACTGTTTCGATATTCGGCAGGCGATATGAAACTGTGGGCTCTTGAAATGCAAAGTGACTATTTACCACCGCAATTGTGTTATCTTGTGACTCTATAATTTCGAAAATAATTTCCGGTTCTATCAAGGGAAATACAACAGATTCCTGTCCATCTGTTTTGTTTCGTGTAAAAACTGGCTCTACGCCCGGACTTAATCTTGAACTAATACTCCTATGTTGAATAGTTTGTTTATCTTCCATGACATGTCTCGCATAACTTGGTACAAAAAAAACTTCTTCGAAATGAACATCTGAAATAATTTCTTCTACTTGGACAACTGAATTTTCTTCGCAACTGTAACATTGTATTTCGTTTTCCCTATTTGTGGTTTGAACTACATCGTCATTCACTAAAAACTGTCGTATACTTTGGCATGGCTCAGAAATAAACTCGTTCTGTGGGCGTGACAAATCATCAACGTTTTCTAAAACGGCTATTGTATTTACTTCTCCGGACAAATTGGGTGGGTTAGATATCACAACATTATTATCCGGTGGATTACTAACAGGCGGAAGCCCCTGTGGTTTGAACTCCTCCCCTGGATAACAAATTGACCCCGGCTCTTTGTGTTCAAGGTCTTCAGGCGTCTCTGTGTTAAGATTTTGGCCTTTTGTTTCTTCGCGTAGTCTCTCTGACATTTGCTCCGATCGCACCGCGTGAAAGGTGTGTACTGGCTGTGTTGTGTCAGAGTTCACTGCGGTTTCTACTCTATACTCTCTACTCGGGAATGTAGCCTCACGCGCTTGAAATTCAGCAGTCACTTGACTGCATTCTTCCTGTGCAGAAACCGCTTTGGTAATTGAGCTGTTTTGTTGCGGTTCGCATAACCAAAGGTCACAATTTGGAGATTGATAATTGACATTTCTGTGGTTTTGCTCATTCTGCTCGTGCGTGACATGCAAACGATAAGCGTCATTGTAAATTGGGAAATTTGTTGGTGCGTGGTTACCAAAATTCATATAAGGGTGTGTAAATCTGTTTTCTTGTCCGATCTCTTGTCGTTCCCGTGCGCAAGAGATCACTGTTAGTTTAAATTTTGATTTCCTGTATGACCCGAATATTGCGGGCGTCCCCAACTCTGGGTTGGCCCACGCGGTGTATTCGAATTTGGGATTCTTGGGTCCCTACCCTGATTTTGTCGCTGACGACAAGTTGCAATTATGTGACCCGGTTTATTACAAAAATCACAAATTCGACGGCCATCAAACGTGCGACGGCCTCGCGTATTTTGGCCGCTAAATTGAGAATTACGCCGCATTTCCTGTCGAATTTGTTGCTGTACAATTCTTGCGACATCATCTCTTGTCACAGGGTGGTGTTCCCCTGGGACAGGTTTCGAGTGTGTGTTTTCGTAGCGATCAAACGCAGCAATGCTCGAATTTTCCCTTGAAGCGGCCGTTTGTTGCATATGCGCGAGGGCTTTCAAAATCTCATCGGTTCTATCAACCGGTTTAGGCTCGGGGACAGATTCCTTCAATTTCGCATGCATTTCGGCTTCCTCGAAAGAGGTCGGCCGCTGTAAAATTACGAAGCTTTTTAGTTCGGGTTTCAAGCCTTGAATAAAATAGTTAATACATTCCGAGCGTGGCAAGTTAATTCGCTGGCCTAACCGTCGAATACCAGCGGCAAATTCGCTAACCGACTCGGTCGCTAACTGTTTCCGCTCGTTAAGTTTTTGCCTTAACAGCCAAATGTCGGAGTCGGAATGAAAATGTTTCTTTAACGCCTCGGTGAGCGTGTTGAAATTTTTTCCTTAGAGACCGGGTGTGGTGTTATACCAAATACTAGCATTTCCGGTGAGATAAAGGGGCAAAATCTCCGCCTTGCGATCCTCAGTAAATTTATAAAAACGAGCCGTTCTATTAAAATTTGCCAAGAACTCGTTAACGTTAACGTTACCGTCGCTGGAGAATTTTGGCAGAGGCACGTTATTTCCACTTGGAAAAGTAGGCGTTAGGCGGATTGTTTCGACCGCTTTTGTGAGTGCTGACAATTGTTTATCCCAATGGGTCGATAGATCCTTGGTGTGGTCCGTAAGGACCTTTGTAAGATCTTCTGCGTTCATATTAGTGTTCAAATTTTGCTGGCCTTCATTGGAAGCGCCAGATACTTCGACTATAATAGGCGGCTCTGCTACAGTTTCAGGCACGATTGTTAAAATATCTGAACCTTGTTCGAGGGATTCCGCCAGTTCCGCTGACGTTGATTTTGTCCCGGCTGTCAACGTTTTAGGAAATTTTGAAGATAACTTTCGCTTTCTTCCGTTTGAAAATGGATTAGAAAGTTTGTTACAAACAAGCCTAGGTGATCTAGGCGCAGAAGCCGATTTCGCCTTGCTACGAGTAAGCAGCGTGAAATTTAGATGTCCAAGTTGTGTGCCTGAATCAAAGGAAAAGGAATTCTATTCTTCCGCCCAGATATAAGACGTTTTACTTATACCACTGATACCGCATTAAAATAGATATAAAACGTGTACAAATCAAAATATTGAATTCAAGGGTAGGCGTAAACATTCAAGGAACAGAGTAGGTTCGGTCAGTGAGAAAGAAAAATTAATAAAAAGGTCGAAAACTAATCAAAATTTTACATTATTCACCATCACAACTGTTACAAGGCCCTACACCCCTTTTCATTCTGTTTCGTTTCTCGTTTTTCTGTTGTTTTCCATTTGTTCGTTTGTTTTCTTTTGTTTCTTCCCCTTTTGTTTTTTGTTTTTTGTTTTTTTTTGGTCTAAGAAAAGGCTTGGTTTTCCTTAGCTTTATCTACATGACTCACTGTTTTCGTGCGCAGTTGTTCTTCTCTGTCTTCTAGCTTGTCGGTACCGTGGATTGCCCGGGTTCTCCACCAGAAATCTGTTACCGAACAGATTTTACTTCAGGGGGACGAGAGAAGGAATCAGCAAAACATGTAGGCTGTGCAGGCAAACCTTTAATGCTGGGGCGGAGCTGTTAGCGTACTCTGTGCTACGTCCAGCTTCAACTCCCTTTTAC
>JAJLRJ010000007.1:23662400-23742400 GCA_024195265.1 Dendrophyllia cribrosa
TCAGTAATTGGTCAAGACCAATAATTTACGAACAAGCATGAACTGCTTTGTTGTTCCTGTTGACATATAGTCCAGCCGTCGCATTTTTGTTAGTAATTTTGACGTTATTGCTGACCTTTGATAATTTCGTTTTATCTAATTCAAGTACATGTTTTAAAACAATATAACATTGCCAAGGAAATTAACTGTGTTTTACTCAAAACCGCGAAATTTAAGTGATTCAAAATACAGAATTTTCGCAAAATCGCGAAATAAACGTCGCTAAAATTTCATGTAATAAGGTAGTCTACATTATGTATAAAATAACACTGAGACATGGGAAATCGACGGAGTACCAGGAAGCGAAGAAAGCGTCTGCCGCCAGTGAGACTGCTGACGAGGAGGGAAGAGAGAACGGTGGAAGCGTGATGGACGTTTCTGCGGAGGACTTGTAGGTTTGCGAAGTAGTTGAAGCAAGAAAGAAAAGAGAACGAAAGTACGAGCTGGATGATGCAGACGAGAGACTGACTACCAGGACGCTGGTCTTAGAGAAGGTGTAGAGGGTGAGAGAAGAGGAGAAGAAAGAAGACAGGTAAGAAGCAGTTTTTATTAGGCGGGCTAGGTAATAATGACAATCTTTAAAATTTTAAGTCCTGCAGATTATTTGAAGCGAGATGAGCCTATGAACTTTTTCATTTGACTACCAAAATTATTCCACAAAGACAATTGCTGTCCAGGCTAGTTTTATAATCGAATGTTAGAGACACAATGCTCAATTTGTTTCCTCTTTTTTTATCAACCCAGGGAAAAAAGAGGAGACATAGGGCAACGAGCTCAGCTACCAGTGCAGCCTCGACAAGCACTAGTGCCGACAGAACATCTAAATTAGACAGCATCTTGGAAAAACTTTCTAGTATCCTTGAAAGTACCAACAGGACCGCAGAGCTCCATATGAAAACCCTCCTAAAATAGGATGCTCTCCTTCTCGGAGAGTGATTAAACAAGAGGAACACGGAGATGGCCGATAGTGCTTTAAAAACGTTTTGTTGACCTTTGTTGAAAATATCTTTACATTTATTCTTGCAATTAAATAGTAAATGTAATTATAATTTGTCGCAAAAATTTGTGATGATAAGAGCCGAAGAACGTTACTTAAAAAGGGATATCACGCGAGCATCTTGTGAAGAAAATAGGCGTACTGAAGTAACAGTGCCACCGTGACTACTTTTCTTGCAACTGTTTAGTCTCCACCTCCATTGCATATCACAGTTCTTTTCTAATGGATCACACAAAAAGCACTAAAAGCTATTTGTTTTCAGGCACATTTATATTCGTACGTTTGGACACCTAATGAGCACCCAAATGTATGAGCAAACTTCTGGTGTAAAACTGACCCATCAGTGCATGACAGAAGCCAGCGCGAGCACGGACAATTCTATAAAGCCACATACCTAATATATATATTTTTACTTTTTTTGAGAAAGGGCTTGCTGTATTTCAAATGCTTATCTTTACAAAATCGTGTCATGAGGCACTTTTGTTATTTCTAACAATAATCACTCACTGAAACCACAGAATGGCACATTTCATTCACTGTGCTGAGCGGAATATAATATGCCTATTCCGCTAAATTGGAAAGGTCTAATAGGGTCAATCGAACGCAACCTAAACGTCTAGGAATTTTATTACAAGATCTTACGCAGATACAAATAGAACCCAACAACAATTAAAATTTAGTGATCATAAAGTCATTGTTTGGTAGCACTTCGATTTGAATGGTTAATTGCGATGTCACACGCACTATTGTTTGTAGAGGCGGAGTTTTGCATATATTAAAATGCTCGCAGGAGTTTTGAACTCGGGCAGTTGAGTTCCCCTGGGAATCTACAAGGGCAAAAAACAGGAAGTGACTAGAAGTCATTTCAGGATTTCAATAAAAGCCAGAACTTCTAATAGTCAGAGTCCTTCGAAAGTTTGTACGAGGCTTCCTTAAATGTCAGACTATAATAACCATATGCTAAAACAGAAAATTTGGTTTTAGTTCATGAGAAATCTAGCCTTGATGTGAATCAAAAGCGACTTTCCATATTAACATGTGGCTAAAAAACCCCAATTTCAAAGTAAAATAGCCAGAACTTATTGGGTGCCTGGAAACTCTGCAATTGTAAAATATATTTTAATACCTTTCCTATAAAAGCCATATGCTAAAACTAATGAATGTTACACAGTTTCGCCAAAAAATAAAAAAATAGCAAGCCTTGGTCGACAATTTCAGGCCATTTACTCTATTGTTTGGCATGTTCTGGCTGACGAGATTTCATATTTAGCGCTGTTGGCTACACAAAAGGTCCTGGATGTGTCGCTGGATTCTGGGCAATGTCCCACAAATGCTCGGTAATGGGGCAGAAGCAGCTAACTTCAAACAGCTGTAGAAACGTGGGGATTTGATCAATTACGATAGTTTTTTCGCACAAGTAATCAGGACAAACAGGAGATTTTATTTAGCGAAAGACAAAATTGGGGATAGTTGCACTTTAACACTCAAAACAACTCCTATTTTTCTCTAATTTTATTGCCTAGTTCATTACCACATATAACGATTTCCCACGTAATGTTGCTGAGGAAGAAACGATTGTCATCGATTGGCATCTGGGAATATGTGTTGTGGTGCAAGTTTTATTTTCCTTTTTTGGGGGGTATGGTAATGTATGATAATGAGTTTTAAACAAAGGAAAATAAAATTTGCACCAAGGCTTAAATTGCACCACGACATATGCATTGATTTTTTGGGTTCTTTGGAAGTCATCTTCCATTCGGACATTTTCTGATACTGTTGCTGTTTCAGTATTATGACCCAGTTTCATGGGAAGAAAATTGTGACTTTTTTTTCATTTCTCTTTTCTCGGCCATTGAGCGTATTACCACATACGTTTTTGAGCCACGGACGGCAACCCGAAGTCAAATGTTCTTGTTTTTAGCATGCTTACATTTTGACGTCATGGATGAAAAGTCGATAATACATGTGAAAGAGAACATTTTTACTTCCAGTTGCCGTCCGTGGCTCAAAAACGTCTTATTGGCTTGCCTTATCATGCAGTGACATGATCTTGGAAGAGCAAGAATGTCTCTGAATAGGACAAGCTAACACCTCACCAAAATATGTGGACTTCAAAAGAAAAATAGTGTATGTAGAGTTAGGAGCATTTTTTTATTAAATTTGGCCAAAAGATTTCTCAGGTAAGGACGAAAATGGTGTGAGAGGTTTTGGAAATGTCAAATATTCTTTTGTGGTAACTGGCCTCCAATGAACATATGGTGCAACATTTCAGCTATTAAACCTTACAATTTCGTTTCCAAAAGACACCTACGAAGGTGGGTTGTGCCTACAGAGTTTTCAGAGAATTTTACCGAATTTCGTCGCGTAGTTTACGATTTTCGCTGGCTTCAAGGCACTATCACTAGGGATGATCTGAAAACGGTTTGTAATGCCTTCGATGATTAAGTCCCAGTCATGATCAGTCTTCAAGTTTTGTATCCAGGTTCGTTAATTTAAAGAGGCAGTAATTGGTGAGGTCTGGAGTTAAATAGGAGAAAAATTGGCAGGATTCCACCTAAAATGGTGTACTTCCTTCAAAAAGACCAATGACCCTTTCACATGTATAAAATTATGCACATTAGCAATGCCCCTTGTTTCTTCAACCTCAACAGGATCCAGTTGGTCTTTACCACGTGTAAAGGCATAAATTGCCAACTGTGCTTGTTTGAACATGAGCGACTTTTGGATAATAAATCCTCAATCTGCCAGGACATGATCACCAGGTAGCAATTTTTCTATTATGTTACAGTTCTCTGTCAAAAACTGGTGTGAAGTTCTCTATCCCCAAGCTTTCGAAACAAATGAAATACTACCCTGTGGAGTTATGCCTATCAAAACCTTTACAGTTTCATGATGTTTGTAGGATGAAAACATTTGTGCAAGTGCAAGTAGATTTGATGGTGTGTCAAGAAAAATGTCAAAACAATCAATGATGACTAACCTTTTTTCCGAATGGCTGCTGAAAACACTGAGGCATGGTATGCCACAAGGCTTCACAGTCCGGCCACTTAACAAAGGGTTCAAGCCTTACATCTATCACAATCATCCACGCCTGAAATGTTCTTGAAACAGTAGGAACAGAAACATTAAATCTATAAGCGAGATCTTCAAAAGGCATGTTCAATTTTAGTTTCATCATTGTCATTATAAACTCTTGAAAAGGGGTCAACAGTTTTGACTTGTGAGTCGCAAAACGAACAATTTGATTGAAAATGGTATTCAGGGTGTCAAACGATGACAATCCGGTGTAAAATTGTACTTTTCTGTCGTTGTTGCGAACTTTTTCCTCGCCAAAGGGTCTCAGCGGCGGCATTGCATTTACTAAACACTCAAACTGTTCTGTTTAAACACTTGAATCTACTAACTTCCCAGCATTTTGAGAAGAGAAAATATCAGATTCTTGCCACCCGCTTCGTTCAATGTAAGCCTCTTGGCTTCAATTTCCTCCACCGGCGCATGTTCTCTTTCCAGTTGCTCTTTCCATTTCCTTTCTTTCTCACTTGCTCTCTGCCCTCTTTACGACGTTTGCTCAAGATTTTTTCTCTCAGTTTTCTTCTCATGGTCGAGGTTTAATGTCGGTACTCAGTGAACGTTAAATCTGTCCCAACTTTTTGCTGCTTTTCCTGAGACACAATGTCGGCCACAGACTTGATCCTTCATGAGAATCTGCTCTGTCAAATCATCCTGACTAATAGCCGAAATTCACAGCGATTGCCTTTCTTTCAATAATTTCTCAGCTTTTTTATTTTTACTTTTTATTTTTTTTCATTTTGCTACACACAATGAGTTACAAGCAGAATAAAAACGATAATAAATAGGTTAATTAATATTAAATTTAAAATTTATACATAACTTGGGAGGAGTGACTGTGGCGGGGAAATGTCCGAGAAGCCGAGCGTATGAGGAATAGAGAGTTCCCCCACGGTCAATTTAAATACTAGGCGGCATTTTAAGAAATAAAGAAAAAAGTCTAAGTATATAAGTGTATTTAGGGGAAAATATAGATGTAAGGTGTTGTAACCACTGATGGTACTTGAGAAAAATGAAGGCCTTTATCTTGCTTCCACAACCAACTATCGAGCAAAATACCATCTTCGTAGTAAGCACGCAACCCCATTTGTTTACACTTTTGGTCCACCAATATGGTGGCGTAGCGACGGTTGCTAGGATTTGTCACGAGAGTGAAAATGATCTATACAGCAATACAGTCACCCCCAAATTTTCTCCTAATAATTTCAAATCGTCATTGCGCTATGCGCTTGGCCGATTTGTAATTACTTGCTCAATAACTCCCTCAATTGTACTCCACTCAGTCCACACTCAGTCCAATTACCATTACATATTATATTTGGATATAAGAATGCTTTTCACAGTAATTGGACAAAAAATTATGTAATTTAAATACTACTGTTCAAAATTTCATTAATAATTTATGAGCCCCTGACCCAACCAAAGATAGTGCACCACATGTATGCACTTTATACCTGATAAAACATGGCTTATTAAGTACTCTTTATATTAAAGAATACTAATAAGCCATAGCACAATTGTCTGTGCTCCTTAAGGACATGCTTTTAGAGAATTGTTTTTGAATCCGCTCAATAAACTCATAGGGTGTGTTTTTCTGATCTTTTATCACATTTTAAACCTGATAATGCACTTCTTCTTGTGTATTAATCAGTACTTAGTACATATTTGGGTCAAAATGATTTTACAGCATTGATTTATTGTTAAAACAAATTGATATTGAATTTATAAAGGCTTTTATTCTTAATACATTTGAGGACAATGGTTTTACAACATTATTTAATTGTAAATAATACAACTATTGAAAATTTATATAAATACAATGGTACATAAATAATGGTAAAAAAGTTTTTATCAATAGCAATTTAAAATACTTTTAACTAATTTATTGTAAAAACACTTGTATAAAGAATCCTGAGGTCAGGATTAAAATGTTCATTTTATTTGTTGAGATTCTTTATAAGAGCCATTAGAAGCTGCGTCTGCAGCTTCTGCTTTGTAATTGTTGCTGCATATACAAAACATCTGTGATTGCTGATCGTGATCTTTCTTGATTTTCAGCCCTTTTTTCCTCAGGTCAAAGTCCTTCTCTGCCTTCTCTTTGAGGTACACTATGGTTTCTGGAGTACAGCTTTCACCTTGGTCTACGTCTGCTTTTCGTTTCATTGTTTCTCCCAGTTTCTTCATAGACTGTTTTCGCACTTCTTCCTCTATCAGCTGCTTCTCTGTCACTTTCTTTGAACCTGTCTATAATCTGTTCCAGCAGCTTATCCATTTCACTCATCTCAGACAAAATCCGGCTTGTAGTTTCTTTATCCGTCATTTTCGTTTTGATTTTTTAGCAAGCAGGGAGTAGCGGTCCTTGACTGCTCTCTTTTGATAAAGTTTATTTGTGAATGCATCATTGTCTTTCTATCTCTCCGTAATCTTGTCCCAAATTTTCCCTCCTTCTCTTGTTGAAGCCTTTTTATTGTAAGGCTCAGAAACGATTATTTCCTGTAATACAGATGGGCAAAAGTAATGGAAACAATTATCGACAAAAAATCGCGATATCTCGGCAAATTTTAACGAGATTTTGTTTAAAACGAAATATTGGCGACATTACGGGACATCTATTGCTCCAGTTGTCGCAAGATTTTGCCGAGTCGTGTGCAATATTTCGCTGTCTCTTAGCAAAATCTTGTTTCCAGTCAGTGAAATATCGTTTCTGGTCAGCGAAATATCACAGCTCAACAAAATTGAAATCAAACTTACCAGTTTACGGACTGCAGCAGAACTCGCTTGACATTAAACAAGTAACAATTTTTATACCACAAGAGACATCTAGTTTTGTCAACATTTAGTGGTGAAAACATGATAAAAATTTAGATGTCCCTGGTTGATGTTCACTAAGCCAAGCAGAGCTTTATTTTTCTGCGCCTATTGTTTCTATCCTTCTGACTGAATGATAATTCACCGTTAGAAACCTTCAAAGGTCACTTTATTGTTTAGTTCATGTAGAAAGCATCATAGTTCTTACAAAACTAGTTTTTGATCATTTGTATATGTTGTGTTTACATGTATGCGCGAGCTTCCGGACACAAATTCCAAAATACTCGGTGACTGGCAGTCTGTAATTTTATTAATTCCAAGTCAATCTACTCAATGTATTCAATTTATACTACGCTATCCTTGTTTACACCACTGAGACATTTACGATTATAGCCGTCAATTTTAGTGCAAATTTTTCTGACTGCTCTTAGGAATGTTTGTGATGCCGAGGTTTGCATAGTGTGAATTTTTCTGACTGATTTTTTTCTGGCACTCTACAAATTGACAGCTGTAATGGCAAACATCTCAGCGGTCTAAACAAGGATAGCGTAGTATAAATCGAATACATTGAGTAGATTGAGTTGAAATTGGAAAAATTTTCAGACTGCCGGTCACTGAGGCGCGAGTTTAATTAAACTTCTTCGCAATGATGTTTACATTCAGTCTCGACATTACTCGCAATATTGGTTGTAGAGGTTGAGACAAAGTCATGGCAAACCCATTTTAATTCTTTTCTTAGCTGAAGTTCGCTGTGAAGAAGAAAGAAATGCATTACAAATTAAATGACAAGGAATTTGTTGTATCCACATCCAAACTTGACTTTATTTTAATTCGGCCACGTGTACAGCATGGCCATGCAAGAACTGTTTTCTCGTTAGTTTTGTTGTTGTGAACCCGGGAACAAAATCTCGTTTGACTCCACAGAATATCATAAAAGCGAGCTTTATTTTGTTTTGCTTGTCTTCTGCGGTCTTTGTGTTTCTTGTACAGATATTTCCGTGTATCTGAGACCCTCCCTTTCTTATACTCAGAGAGCACATAAGGATAAGATTCAACTCTTTTATTATTGGTATTCTCAAGTTCTGACATAATGTTTTTCATCAGCTCGAATTGTTTCTGTTTGAGCTGGAATCTCTCTTGGACATTTACATTTGTGTGGCTTAGTGCCTTGTTCTTAGGCTGATTGACATTTGTTTCCTTTGGCTTAGTAGCCTGCTCGCTCTTCTTTCTTAATTGTGTTTGGTTTGAATCAATGTTCCGATAGTGGAATTTGATTGGAAACTTCTTTTCTGCCTGCTTTCTTATGGTTCCGATTACCTTTTTGAATTCTTCGTCAGGTCTGATAAGTGCTTTGACGTTGAAACGTAACGTCTTAGGACTAGTCTCTTCAACCTGATGAGCATTGAGTTTTCTGATTGCGTTTGTTGATTATTCGATTCTGTCCTCGATGACGGGAACAGATTCTCTGACATGGTGGGCTTTCTTGAAGGGGCATTCTGAGTTGTTGTGGCAGCAGCTACATGTTCCTTTGCGGTAGTTATTTTCGTAGTGGCATTTTCTGTCAGTTCTGGTTTTCGGTTCTTCTTGCCGTGGGTTGTCAGTCTCCATTTGTACATCTTCAGGTTCATCTTGGAGGAGACCCTCTTTGTGAAGGATACTCGGGGACACGTTGTTGCTCATTGTATCTGTCAGTTGTCTAAGGTTTTCTTAAGCAAGACTGGTGTCGAGGTGTTTGCGCATGCCATGCTATGTGGTGGCATGCTATCTGAAGCAGAAGCAGTTTTTTTCCCGTATTCCTGCAATGTAAATCTTGTTTTTAGCCTCTGCTTGAAAATATTAATATAAAGATCCTTTAATTCCGTATGACTAATAAGAAGGGTCGAAAACACAAGAGAGGAGATCGGGGCTCCACTGAAGAACATTTGTCTTCACCGAAGCGCGCAAATATGGCCGACACTACTGAACTTTCTTCACCCGACCTTCCGACTGAAGAAGCCATATCAGATAGGCCATCCCGGGCAGATCTGAAGAAAATGCTCATCGACATTCAAATAAATGTGAACAACATCCTCCGTGACAACATTACACTTAGAGAAGAAATTGCGAAGCTGAAAGCAACCTTTCAACAACAGCAAAGTGAATTAACCCTGCGCAAGCCGATAGTTTTGCAGTTGAAGAAAGAAAATGAGGAACTTGACAGCGCTAGAAAGAAAATTGACGAACAAGAAGAGGAAATTTTGTAATTATGACCTGCAAGATTGCTTAGAACAATATTCTTGTAAAAACTCTATAGAAATACACGGAATTCCTGAAGACGCCTATTCATCTCCCAAAGAGGCAATCTTGAAGTTGGCTGATTCTCTCGATGTCAATATGCAACCGGACGACATTGAAATCACACACCATCTTAAAGGCGGCGAGGAAATAAAGCCTATAATTGTCAAATTCATCAGCCACAAGGTAAAATCATCACTGTACAAGCAGAGAACAAAGTTGAGACATCTAAAGCTATCTGATATTTTCTTCGTCTTATCCCCTGCAGCCTGTGTGCGTTCGAAAGGTATATTTATTAACGAAAACCTGACTTCTTTTAGACGAGGACTTGTAAAGGAAGCAAACAAAATAAGAAGGAACAATAAGATCTCAAGTGTCTGGACAATAGATGGAAAAGTTTTTGTCAAGACCACACCAGATGCAAGACCCATCAGATTCCATGACAAGAGTGATTTGGATGATCTTTAATAATTAGTTAGATATAATTTCAACTATTCATACAAAACAGGTCAGTTCTCAATCACACAGAGAAGAGGAATAATCAAACTCATTCCTCAAAAAGACGCAGAGCCATACTACATTAAAAACTGGAGACCTTTAACTCTTCTAAATTGCGACTACAAAATAGCAGCAAAGTCAATAGCAAACCGCTTGAAAGATGTTCTTTCAGATTCAGTTAACAGCGATCAGACTGGTTTCATAAAAGGAAGATTTATAGGTGAAAACATCCGACTAATTGATAGCGTTATCTGTTTTGCTTTTATTTTTAGACTTTGAAAAAGCATTCGATATGCTAGAATGGCCTTTTATGTTAAAAACTTTACAATATTTCGGTTTCGGTCCGAGTATTATAAAGTGGGTAAAGTGCTTTTACAGCAATGCAGAAAGCTTTGTTTTAAATAACGGCTGGGCAAGCAACTTTTTTAATATCAAAAGAGGAGTTAGGCAAGGCTGCCCCTTATCACCGTACCTTTTTGTCCTCTCAGTTGAAATTCTAGCCAAAGCAATCAGGAAGAACAAAGACATTAAAGGCATCCATATGAACCAACAAGAAATTAAGTTAAGTCATATGCAGATGATACGACCCTAATATTAGATGGATCAAAAGAATCTCTAACGGCCTCTATAGACTTACTAGATGATTTCAGTGAAGTTTCTGGTCTCAGACTCCATAACAAGAAAACAGAAGCACTATGGATTGGAAAAAATAGCAGAAAAGATGAAGTTCTACTTCCGGAAGGAAACTTTAAATGGCAAACAACCAAAGTTAAAACTCTAGGCATGTGGCTTTCTTTAGATCCTAAAACAACAGTAAGCTTAAATTATAAAGAAAAACTAGAAAAAGTTCAGAATATACTGAGCTGTTGGAAATACCGTAGATTAACTCTTACTGGAAAAATAACAGTTTTGAAAAGCTTAGTCGTCTCCCAACTCGTCTACATTCTGACACCTTTGTGCACAAATGATCATATTATTAAGGAGGTAAACAAACTTTTTTATGAATTTATTTGGAATGGAAAAGGAGACAAAATCAAACGAAACGTACTGATTAATGACTATTCAGACGGGGGTCTCAAAATGATTGACGTCCAGTCTTTTAATAAATCGCTCAAGGCCACGTGGATTAAGAAATACTTGGATGTAGAAAACAAAAGTAAAATGGAAACTTTTCTTTGTCCTAGAACTTGAAACGTTTGGCAACAGTTTTTTTTTATTTTATTTTATTTTATTTATTTATTTTTTTTATTTCCTCGTTTAATTACAATATAATATTTACACTACTTACAATACAATGCTTACATTACTTAACGATACTCTACTTACAACACGTGCAATACAATACTCACACTACTTACAATACAATGCTTACACTACTTATAATACAATACTCTACTTATATACAATACGTACAATTACATTTCAATCAAAAAGGAGTAACATTTAACAATGACTAACAACAATAATAATACATTTATACATCACTTGTTACTTACAATATTTGAACTACAAAGTTTTTCAATTTTATATTTTAGGAGAATTTTGCGCATGAATTCTTGTACAGAAAGAGCTTTCTCTTCGAGTTTCGCACTATATATATAATACCGCATGAACAGGAAGGTGTAATTCAGTCTTCTCACCAGTTCTCCAGTTTTGGTGTTATTGATAAAAATTCCAAATAATATATCCTTTTCACTTGGGGTGAAATTACATTTATTTGTATTATTAAACCATTCAAGAGTTTTTTCAATAAATGATTTAGTGAAAGAGCAGTCTTTAAAGGTGTGTTCTATAGAATCTTCCTCACCACAATAAATACAGTCACTATTTGGTTTGATACGAAATTTAAAAAGTTTCTTTCTGGTAACGACGATCCGATGAATAAATTTAAATTGAAATTCTCGTAATTTTTGTTCTTGACACAGTTTCGGTATAGATTTAAAAAGCTGGCACCAATCGTTCTCATTGAGGGGAAAGTTTTATTCCATTTCTGTGTTCCAGTTTGATAGGCAGTATGGGTTTTGTTATTTAGAAGTTGATAGTAGTCTTTTGTTTTCAGCTTACCTAGATCAACTTGAGTCGTGGAGTCCAAAGAGAACATTGTTGAGTTTTCAATACGGCAGTTGATTGGTAAAGAGACTATTTTTTGTTGTGCGAAGATCAAAAGGTCACTAGGAATTGCACTAATAATTTGATAAAATTGGAGGAAGTTTGTTCTACAATCATATTTTGTCTGGAAGTCGGAAAAAGACATAAATTTACCGTTTTCATTTAAAAGGTGTCCAATAGAGATTATACCTTTGGAAAACCATTCTCGATAAAAGATAGGCTTTCCTCCAATTAATATGTTCTTGTTGTTAAAAAGGATAGTATTTTGTTCTTGTTGATGTTGGTATAAACATTTTAACTCTTTGAAATAATTTAACATTTCGATATAAAACTTTGGTAAATCCTCAAAGTATTTAAGTTCATAATTACACCTTAGGAGGAAGTTAAGACCACCGCATTTCTTAAAATAATAATTGGGAATAGCACTCCAATTTGATTCACCGGATTGTAGTAATCTCGATATCCATCCTAATCTTAAAGACTTCGCAGTTAAATCAATATCCACCATACATAAACCGCCTTTATCATAATTCTGATATACTCCTTCACGCTTAATTTTATCTTTTTTGTTGTTCCATAGAAATTTAAAAAGCTTATCCTTTACAATTTGGAGGATACTCTTCGGAATACAAGTGTTAGAGAAAGAATGTATTAGCTGCGAGATTCCAAGGACTTAATAATCAATATCTTACCGTATAAAGTTAACGCCCTAGACTTCCACATATCTAAGTTTGATTGCAACTTCTGAACTTTCAGATTAAAATTAAAGTTGTCGTTGCCCGTTTCATCATACGAGATATAAGTACCTAAGATATTAGTGGGACTTTTGACCCATTTCAATTGTAATGGTTTTATATCGTTTGGGGCCCATTTTCCGAGCCACATGGCTTTTGTCTTCTTCAAATTTAATTTTAAACCGGAACATCTGCCAAACTCATTTACAAAGTTCAGCGCGTTTTTTACTGAAGTTAGATCTGAGCAAAAGAAATTTGTATCATCAGCAAATTGATTTAGTTTTATTTCCTGTCCAAAGATACAAATTCCTCTCACATCAGGGCTCTGGCGTATTTTGTTGGATAGCATTTCTGCTGCTAAGATGAAAAGATAAGGAGATAGGGGACAGCCTTGTCTAACGCCTCGTGAAGGTTTGAACCACTTGGTAGAAAATCCATTATTCATTACTGCAGATTCAATATCAGTATAGAAAAGTTTTATCCACCTCTTCACGCTCTCTCCAAAGTTGAAGCATTCTAATACGCGATGCATAAAGGGCCATTCTAGTGTGTCAAAAGCTTTCCAAAAGTCTAAAGAAATTAAAATGCCTGGAAGTTTTTGTTTTAAAGTTATATCCATCATACCCCAAAGCGCCTTCCATTTCGTCACGTTCGTTTTCAGACAATTTGGGGATGTTAACATTGGCGCTAAAGTTTAAGAAGTCGCACTGTGAGTCAGTTATATCGGAACTGTACAAATTTTCATAAAAAGTCTCGATGGCTAGTAGAATTTCCTTTTCATCCGTGATTGTTACTCCATCATCTGATTCTAATTCAAAGACTGTTTTCCTATTGTAATTTCGCTTTTCTAGATTAAAGAAATATTTTGTAGCTTTTTCTCCGTTTTCGATCCAGCGACATTTGGATCTAAACATAGCCGCTTTACTCTTACTATCATAAATTGATAAAAGTTCGTGTTTAAGTTCTTCATAATCCCTTAAGTGCGTATCAACGTTCTGTAAATCATTACTGTTACAAATTATTATATCTAATTCCTCAAGGCGTTCCTTAATTTCGCTTTCCCTTTTCCTTTGTGTTATAGCTTTACGTTTGGAATAACCAATGATGAAAGATCTCAGCTCCATCTTAAGCAATTCCCAAAACAGCCCTTTATCTTGTATGTAATTTAACTTTTCGCGAAGAGTCGGATACATCTCTCGGATTTTATCAATAAAATTATCGTCTTTTAGAAGTTCGTTATTGAATTTCCAGAAGCCGGTCCTCGTGAGGGTGCTTTAGACCACGACATAGTTAGGTATAAAGTATTATGGTCAGGAGCAATCGATGTTTTTATATCTACTTTTTTGACAAATTTAGTGAGGTTACTTGAAATAAGAAATAAGTCTATCCTTGATTTAATATTCAAAGCCTTTGATGCATACGTGTATTTATTAAGTTTAGGATGCGCTTTCTATAAATGTCGTGAAGGTCAAGAGCATCCATTGTTATTAAAATACAGTTTCTATAGTTAGTAGGCCTCCAGGGTGCCCCTCCCTTTTTATCATTCTTATATAAAGTGCAATTCCAATCACCTCCAACTACTAATGATGTCAACTCTGATTTATCTATCAATAAGTTATTAAGTTCCTGAATAAAAAGCAATTGATCACTGTGGTTATTAGGTGCATAAATATTACAAAGAGACACTTTCATAGCAGCAGAGGTCAATGAGATAAGGAGTATTCTCCCTTGGGAATCTCGATGTGTACATTCCACTTTCTCGTTAACTGATCTGTCAATTAATATACAAACACCTCTACTATGTTGAGATCCGTGAGAGAAGAATATTTCACCTCCCCATTCATTTTTCCAAATTAATTCATCTTTAACGGAAGAATAAGTTTCTTGCAAAAAATAAAAATGCGCTTTTAAATCTTTCAAATATAGGAAAATGCTTCTACGCTTGTTGGCATCTCTTAACCCACGAACATTTAGTGAAACAATTGTACACTGAAAACTGACCGACATCATACAACATTACTAAAAAACAATAAAAGAAAAATAATTTCACTGCACGTCGAATACAAAGATTAGAATACTGATTAAAATATAAATTTAACCTGAGTTTTCCTTCTCCCCAAGTGGCCTTATCGTTGTTGTTTAAACCTTAAATAACTAATTATAACACTATAAAATTACATATACTTTCCTGGGATGATATCAGAGATCGCTGAGATCGCCGGTCGAGTAGATTCGCACTGGTGCGCCGTCCGGTGAAGTTTTAACGAAAACTTTGCCGTCGATTGTCCAGAGATTTAACACAGGTCCACCACGATTTCTTTTTAACTTACTCGCTTCGTTTACCAGATTTCGCCTAGTTTGGCAACAGTTTACCTTTCGAAGGCAATCTCAACAAGGAAGACACAGACAAGATTTTTAAGATGTCGGACAGTTTTATAAAAGAAATCCTCTCAATCTGGTCAGAAATCAATTTCGAAGAGTGCGTAACCTCCGAAAGCCAGTTTCAAGAGTTAAGCTTATGGAACAACTCCCTCAACAGAATTGATGGATGCCCTATTTTCTATAAAGAATGGGAGCTGAAAGGTATAAGAAAGGTCAAACACTTAGAATATTGCAACAATAATTTCCTTACTCTATCTGAAGTCAAGACAAAAAACAATCTAAATGTAAGGCCTTTAGCCTACTATGGAATACCTTCTGCACTAAACACTCTCCGGAAAAAATGCAACCTCAATTCCTAACTTAACGACCCTGAATATGAAAGCCTTTCGACAAAGTTACTAAAAACATCAAATGCAAGTAGATTTGTGTATAACAAACTTATTACAATGAAATGCTCTGCTCCATCCCAAAGCCAGCAAAAATGGCTTAAAGATTGCAATGTAAGAAGCAATGATAATTACCAGTGGGATGCTACCTATTTATTGGCCTCCAAATGTACAAAAAATGTTAGACACATAGAATTTCAATTCAAACTCTTGCACAGACGAATTCCGACAAACGACTTCCTGGTAAAAATTGGTAAAAAAGATGATCCACGATGCTCATTCTGTAAAGAAGAAACCGAAACACTTGGTCATCTTTTCTGGCTTTGTTCTAAAACAACCTTTTTTTGGAAAAGCATAACAAGGTTAAAACGTTATAAAATTATTCCCGAAAATTACTCTATAGAAAACACTGTTGCACTTGGGTTGAGACCAGATTCTTCAAAACACCAGAGACAAATCAATCTTTGTTTCCTTTTAGCTAGACACTTCATCTGGCTCTGCAAATCAAAAGAACTTTTACCTCGTATGACGGGCTTTCTCCAACATGCGAAGTCTATATATGATATAGAAACAAAACAAGGTAGCGTTTTTCTAAAAAAATGGTCACTTCTGCATGATTTTTTAAAATAACTTCTTTCACGGTACATTGTTGCTCTCTTATTCTCTAGCTCCATTTTTTTTACCTTATCTCTCAGTCCCTTTTCGTTGATTCACCTTAAAGCTTTACATATCCAAGCAGTTACTACCGGTTTTTGTTTTCTAATTATACGTTATATGTTTGTTTACTTTATTGCCTTTATCTGTAGTGACCCTGTTATTTTTTTTCCTATGCAAATGTAAATGTAAAAGCTTGTAACTGTTTAATTAAATTGTTAAAAAAAATGGTGTCGATGCTATAGCAGATCTGTCAGTTGCTGCTGTCCGGAGTAGATGGACTATAGATGGGCTGTGTTTCATGTTTTTATACCAGTGTCCAGGATTGAAAATACTTTGTTCTGATTGATTCCCAAGACCAGTGGTCGGTAAATAAACATTTGATCCTTTGTATGTGTGTGTTTTTAGGACAAAAAAGGCTCTAAATCTCCACTAGAGAGATTAGTCTAGGTTTCCACATTGGTTGGCTATTATCTCCCAAAAAGTTGTATTAGTGCTCTTTGTATAGTGCGAGATATTGTGGAAAATAAACAAAACACAAAACAAACAAAAACTTTATTCAGATAGAGCGATTTTCGTATGACCTTGAAATGGAACGCGCGTACAGAGGCAAAACAACAAATGAACGCGAAAAGTAAACATTAGATTGGTTTATCGAACAGAGTCAAACGCGCGCGGATTTTGATTGGCTTATCGAACATGCAACGTGTTGAATACAAAAAAAACTCGAAACAACAAAATGCCGAACTGGAGAGTAAATACTCGTGAAGGACTTCACAACTCTGGTGTAGCCTATCCCTTGCAAAAAAGGTACCAGACTTTGGCAGACTATGCAGTAAGTGGAAGTTTTGCAGTCAGTGCACGCAAAAACCGCGTATGCTACAATACCGCTCGAACAATTTGCGAAAAATTCATCGCGACCGGAGATTGTCAAGCTGGAGGAAGAGGGAGGCTACCAAAAAAATGGAACCTTCGGGCTCTCCATCCTTCGGTGTAAACTCACTCCTGATGAAATGTGAGAAAGACCTCTGAAATAACCACAGATACAAAAAAACACCATTAAATTTCCACCAACTTTCGAAAACACGCACAACACAGCACATTTGATCTTTTGTCCGAGAACTTTCTGAAAATCGTGCAATCAATATTCTGTTTGACGTCATTCTGTTTTCGACATTCCGATTGGTTTATCGAACAAGCGCATTTGTCATATCAGGGTTGTTTACGCGGGAAACGAAACGAGGCTTTTGTTTCGATCTGTTCAATCATTGGCGTATGAAACAAATCGCAAACACTCTCCGAACCGTTTTTCAAGGTCATACGAAAATCGCTCTATATTAAACCTAAAATACAGTTGTTTGTTGTTGAAAATTGTCCTTGTATTCTCTAAGTAGTAACTTCAGGAAAGAAAATTTATCACACAGTTGTTGTTAAAAAGGATGACAGGTCTAGCACAAATCCTGCTTGTCGCTAAACCATTTTATCCCAGCTTCAGAATAAGTCTACCCCAAGTACTTGCCTGAGAGATTTTTCCTTTTAGATCAAAATAAAGATATAACAGGTCTTTTGTTCTAAATGTTGTCATTTCTTTGATCTTAAGAAAAAATCTCTAGCTGTGATAATGACAGGAAGAATTAACGCTTTCCAGAGCTGTTAAGAATATTTAGTTAGGCCTCTTTGTTTGCTAGCTCTTGTCATAACACTGGAGTTTAGTAGTAGCAGCCACTTAAGTAGAAATTATTCGATGCTTAGGATCAGTTCATTTCTCAGTCCATGATTTAATGTGGGAGCAAGTTTGTGGTTAGCATAACTTGAGAGATAGTGTTTCTTCATTGTGGCTAAAAGAGTCTAAGATCCAAGTCTAATGTCTTATGTAATAGTCTCGGCCTACATTGTAATAGTTTTACATTGTGTAAGATCAACACAAATAATTAAGCACTCAGAAATATGGCAGAGGATATTGATAAAATCAAGGAATGTGCAGGAAACACATGCGCTTATATTAGAAATATCCTCAATTCAGCCAAGAGAAGAAAGTACTAAACGTTTCAGATGATGCCTTCCAAAGAAACCCTAACCCCCCCCCCTTCTCTCTCTCCCGCCACCACCACCATCACGAACAAAGGGACTACAAGGATTGATATTGTGATACTAACAAGCCACTATTGGGATCTTGATTGCTTGGGCTGTCTGACGGCACCTCACTGCAGAACCATGCATCATCTAAAACACTTCAGGAAAATATTTTAGCTTCATCTAATACTTCACAGTAGAGGTCATAGGATTGTTAGTGTTGCTGGCCTATCTTCCATTGTATGTTGTGCAGGATCTGAACCAAAAGATAAAGATTGGCAATACTGGCTTCAGGGAATCATCAGTGCCATCCTTTTTTGTTTGTGTCATAACTTAATTTTCACTCCTCCTTGCTTTAAAATTGAATACAATTTCCCCTGATGAATCAAGGGGCTATCATAAAGATAAAAAAGATTCCCGACATCATCAAAAGATTCAAAACTGCTTAACCAGAAAAAAACAACTCAATATGGTCATCATCTTTTTAAAAGAAACAATAACCCATTGAGATCATCCGCTGTCTGCATATTGATGATTATCATCTTAAGATTGAGACACATGCTATAAATGATCTACTACACGCCACTAAATGCCTTGTAGCTAATAAACGACCCTGTAAAATTTTTATTTTGTATTTAGCAACTCTCTATTAAACACTTTGTATCTAATGAACATCATGAAAACAATAGGAAAAAGCAGCTCAATCAAGTCCGTTCAAATAAATAGAAATAATGTGGATAGTTTAAGTAGCAACCTTTGTACTTTTGAAGTACAGCGCCACTCATGCAATTCTATGGAAAATGGTATTGTAAGACAAAATATATTTTAAATTTCCCAAGCAACAGCTAAATCACTAAACTCTTGGTATGCTTATCAGGCATACTAAGAAAAAAGACAAATACGGTGCCCATTAGTTAAAAAGTAACAGAGAAATGTGAGCTCAGCAGTCATTTTGACAATTTTTAAAACCAATCAAGAACAACACAATCAATTAAATTTTTCATTTCACAAATATTCATTAACATTTGTTGGATTGGTTTTATATGTACCTACAATTCTTGTAACCTTTTATTAAAAACATGTCACTTCAGAGAGCCTGATATTTCATCAAGTCAATAAAAAATTGCTACTTGAATAATTTTCTTAAAACATTCATCTTTTTATCAATTGTTGCTGGCTAAAAACAACAATAACCCTCATTAACATTTTTATGAATTAAACTGTTTCCTTAGTTGTTTTTGATGTCCCCTTATCATGTTATCAGTGTCCCCTTGGGAAGAATTAAACACATCCTTCATGATCACTGAAAAACAAAATAAAAATTCAACTGTCACAATCCATAAAAACATTAAATGAGGATTTTTTTTATTAAACGAAATGTTCGTATAAGTCAGTAAAGTACAATGTAAAAGTCTATATTATAATATTTGGACAGAGTTACAATATTTCTGATCAAACATATAAGATAATGACTATTATGTACAGCTGTAGCATGAAATTTTTGTGGGCATAATTTTTTTGCGGTTCAAGATGGCTAAAATTTTTGCTGGGAACTAACTTTTGTGAATTCCTGTTCAAGCAGGAAACATTAACAAGGCAGGAAACTTAATATTTTCAGCTTTTATTACTTGTACCCGTAGGTGATACAGTAGTCCTCTAAATTACTGATGCCACACCAAATTCAATCAAAAAGCCTTCCCCTGTCCCCTGTCATGCTCAATAAAAAACTGCTATTACTATGCTACGACGAGAATGTAAAATTTTAAATGCAAAAAGTAATAACATCTGAATATGCTTTATTTGACTGAAGGGAGTAAATGTTTACAAAGTATTATTCTTCGGGCATTTTTTTGCATATCCAGGGCAATCTAAAGAATTTCATGCTTAGGTAATTTTTACTGTATCAAAATAAATCAGTACTTACAATAAATTGTTGCCAGATCATCTTTGTTGAGGGCACCTCTCTTCTTCTTTAAGGTTGCATAGAGTCCTCTTGTTGGATGAATTGGCTTAGCTTTCCTTTGTGAATTACTTAGTTAATAGTGTTTTCAATCCATCAATGGGGTTTGAATATACTTTTACTGAATTTTCCAGTGCCTCCTGCAATATTTAAAAACAACTTGTTTGTGGCTTGATCAAGCTTTTACGTATTCCTAAGGGAATAGTAAATGCGACCGAGTTTACTGTTCAGTAATATAAGAACTAAACTAGAGTGTCTCAATAATGCACAAGTATAAACAAGTGTCTTAATTATTTCCTTTGTAAAATGTGGCCTGGAAAGCGAAAACAGACACCAAAGGTTTTCCATTAAACGGGTGAACAGAAACGGATAGTAAATGGTTAACACAAACGTTTAAGGTATTTGCACTGGGTAATTTTGCACATTTTTGTTGCGGTCCCTTGGAAAGTAGTGAGGGCAAATACTAAAAATATGTTTGGATTTTTAACTCAAAGGCAATTAAAGCAATGAAACTTGATTACTTGCAAGAATAGTACTCTTCATTGGTTACAATATGACGTTTAAATTGTTTCCAACCTTCTTATCTTCTTGGAGCAATAAATTGTTAAAGAAAGGCCAGTTTCCATGATATTGTACTCTGTCAAACCTTATCCGTTAGTGTACGTTCTCCCAAATCAGGTCACAAATGTTTAGGCTGTGGCTGTTATAAAATAGACGACAGTCGTCTGTTGATGCCTTCAGGTATATTTTTAATAATAGAAGGTGAATGGTTGCTTAGCTTGTGTAAATACAATTGTGTACTGTTGGGTTTGGTGTATGGACTGTATGTGTGTTGTTGGTGAGATTAAAGGTGACATCTAGGAAGTTTACAACCTGTTTGTTTGCTTCTACGGTAATTCGTAGGTTATGCTCTTTGCCATTTTTGTTGTTTATTGGCGAGGAGTGAAATTTTTCTTTGTTAATCAGACAAATCCAGCTTTGAAGGTGTTTCCATGAAGTTGTAGTTTGTCAAACCTTCCTTTCCTGATGTATGATGATGTTCCTTTCGTCTAAAAAAAATCAAGTGCTATGTTCAAGAGTTGTGCCTATTCTTTTTATCAATAAGATTAAACCATTTGATGATTGCTGATGTATTTTTCCATTGACTTATCTTCGTTGCTTCTATAACGTGTTTCCATGAAACTGTAGTCTGTCAGACCTTCCTTGGATCATGTGTACTAATCAGAGCCGTGGTCGAGTGTCGATCGAGACTAGCGATCAACACCTCTATCGACCCGCGACCGACATGTCGGTCGACACACGGTCGACGTCTCGGTCGACAGATTTTCAATTTTCGTTGACACTCTATCGAGTGGCGATCAATACTAGCGATGACTACATGTTCGTAACACACTGGTGAGGATTTATTTAGAAGCAGCCCGCATAGGATTTTTTTTCTTTTTGAAGGACAACTTTTATTTTCTAATTAGATTACAAAGGACAGGTTGGATAAGTCTTATTAGTCATACATCCTGGATAGATCAAGTATGTAACATTGGGTTCATTATCATATTTATACCTTGTTTCTTCCTTCCTCAGGGAAGTAAAAATGACAAAGTTTTTACGAAACATAATTTGACATTAGAAGAACAAGGAAACTGATACAAATCTTTTCGCATTATAAACAAGAAAAACTAACACATTTTCTCTGGTGGATCTACTTTCACTCAAAATCACCCTGGATAGATTAAGTGATCAAGGGATATCAAATTGCATATCTCAAAATTTAGCGAAAACTTTATCTATGTTTCTATCATTTCCTGTAACGGGAACCTGATGAAGTTTGATTTTTTCCCCTCAACTATGAGACTGTTCAATGTCATTTTCCGTTGTAAAAACTTCCTTCAGGAAAGAAAGGCAGAAGTCTGCCTTCTTCCTTGAACCGTTTGGACTGGGCCCTGTACTCTGACAGGGCAACTCGGCAACGTTGCTCTATGTCTTTGACTGACGGCTTTCCACTACGCTCACTCTCCGTGGAAACAACAGTGTTGAACTTATCTTGATCCAAGATTTTTAGTTCACAAATGCCAATGAAACTTCTCGGAGTATTTCTGGCCACTCCACATTTCTCCATAGTCTTGGCATGGGAACACTTTCTTTGATTCATTACCCTTAGGACTTCTTCATAACGGGCGTGAATTCCTCCAAGATCTAGGCCTGTCACTATAAGAGGTAACGTAAAGTGTGAATGAAATTGTGAATCAAATTATTATAAGTTCTTTCAAGTCCAGTACCTTCGGTTTATGTTACATGCTTCAAATGTCTCAATTTGAGTGCAATACAGTGTAGCTTACTAATAATTGAAATTCTAACGTTGTCATTTGCACATAATGTGAGCGTGTCTGTGGTTAGACATTCAAATTATTAATAATTAAAAATTAGAATGTCTTATGTAATAGTCACGGTCTATATTGTAATAGTTTTACATTGTGCAAGATCAACACAAATAATTAAGCACTCAGAAATATGACAGAGGATACTGATAAAATCAAGGAATGTGCAGGAAACACATGCGCTTATATTTAGAAATATCCTCAATTCAGCCAAGAGAAAAAAGTACTAAACTTTTCAGATGATGCCTTCCAAAGAAACCCTAACCCAGCTTCTCTCTCTCCCCTGCCACCACCACAAACGGGACTACAAGGATTGATATTGTGATACTAACAAGCCACTATTGGGATCTTGATTGCTTGAGCTGTCTGACTGCACCTCACTGTAGAACCATGCATCTAAAACACTTCAGGAAAATATTCTTCAGCTGCATCTAATACTTCACAGTAGAGGTCATAGGGATTGTTAGTGTTGCTGGCCTATCTTCCATTGTATGTTGTGCAGGATCTGAACTAAAAGATGAAGATTGGCAATACTGGCTTCAGGGAATCATCAGTGCCATCCTTTTTTGTTTGTGTCATAACTTAATTTTCACTCCTCCTTGCTTTAAAATTGAATACAATTTCCCTTGATAAATCAAGGGGCTACCATAAAGATAAAAAAGATTCAAAACTGCTTAACCAGAAAAAAAAACAACTCAATATGGTCATCATCTTTTTAAAAGAAACAATAACCCATTGAGATCATCCACGCTGTCTGCATATTGATGATTATCATCTTAAGATTGAGACACATGCTGTAAATGATCTATTACACGCCCACTAAATGCCTTGTAGCTAATAAATGACCCTGTAAAATTTTTATTTTGTATTTGGCAACTCTCTATTAAACACCCTGTATCTAATAAACACTCATGAAAACAACAAGAAAAAACAGCTCAATCAAGTCTGTTCAAAAAAATAGAAATAATGTGGATAGTTTAAGTAGCAACCTTAATACTTTTGAAGTACAGTGCCACTCATGCAATTCTATAGAAAATGGTATTGTAAGACAAAATATATTTTAAATTTCCCAAGCAACAGCTAAATCACTAAACTCTTGGTATGCTTATCAGGCATACTAAGAAAAAAGACAAATACGCTGCCCATTAGTTAAAGAGTAACAGAGAAATGTGAGCTCAGCAGTCATTATGACAATTTTTAAAACCAATCAAGAACAACACAATCAAATTTTTCATTTCGCAAATATTCATTAACATGTGTTGGATCGGTTTTATATGTACCTACAATTTATTCTTGTAACCTTTTATTAAAAACATGTCACTTCAGAGAGCCTGATATTTCAACAAGTCAATAAAAAATTGCTACTTGAATAATTTTCTTCAAACATTCATCTTTTTATTAATTGTTGTTGGCTAAAAACAACAATAACCCTCATTAACATTTTTATGAATTAAACTGTTTCCTTAGTTGTTTTTGATGTCCCCTTATCATGTTATCAGTGTCCCCTTGGGAAGAATTGAACACATCCTTCATGATCACTGAAAAACAAAATAAAAATTCAACTGTCACAATCCATAAAAACATTAAATGAGGATTTTTTATTAAACAAAATGTTCGTATAAGTCAGTAAAGTACAATGTAAAAGTCTATATTATAATATTTGGACAGAGTTACAGTATTTCTGATCAAACATATAAAGTAATGACTATTATGTACAGCTGTAGCATGAAATTTTTGTGGGCATAATTTTTTTGCGGTTCAAGATGGCTAAAATTTTTGCTGGGAACTAACTTTTGTGAATTCCTGTTCAAGCAGGAAACATTAACAAGGCAGGAAACTTAATATTTTCAGCTTTTAATACTTGTATCCGTAGGTGATACGGTACTCCCCTAAATTACTGATGCGAAACCAAATTCAATCAAAAAGCCTTCCCCTGTCCCCTGTCATGCTCAAGAAAAAACTACTATTACTATGCTACGACGAGAATGTAAAAATTTTAAATGCAAAAAGTAATAACATTTGAATACGCTTTATTTGACTGAAGGGAGTAAATTTTTACAAAGTATTATTCTTCGGGCATTTTTTTGCATATGCATGGAAATCTAAAGAATTTCATGCTTAGGTAATTTTTACTGTATAAAAATAAATCAGTACTTACAATAAATTGTTGCCAGAGCATCTTTGTTTAGAGCCTCTCTCTTTTTTTTTCAAGGTTGCATAGAGTCCTCTTGATGGATGAATTGGCTTAGCTTTCCTTTGTGAATAACTTAGTCAATAGTGTTTTCAATCCATCAATGGGGTTTGAATATACTCTTACTGAATTTTCCAGTGCATCCTGCAATATTTAAAAACACAACTTGTTAGTGGCTTGATCAAGCTTTTACGTATTCCTAAGGGAATAGTAAATGCGACCGAGTTCACTGTTCAGTTATATAAGAACTAAACTAGAGTGTCTCAATAATGCACAAGTATAAACAAGTGTCTTAATTATTTCCTTTATAAAATGTGACCTGGAAAGTGAAAACAGACACCAAAAGGTTTCCATTAAACGAGTGAACAGAAATGGATAGTAAATGGTTAACACAAACGTTTAAGGTATTTGCACTGGGTAATTTTGCACATTTTTGTTGCGGTCCCTTGGAAAGTAGTGAGGGCAAATACTAAAAATAAGTTTGGACTTTTAACTCAAAGGCAATTAAAGCAATGAAACTTTAGATTACTTGCGACAATAGTACTCTTCATTGGTTACAATATGACGTTTAAATTGTTTCCAACCTTCTTATCTTCTTGGAGCAATAAATTGTTAAAGAAAGGCCAGTTTCCATGATATTGTACTCTGTCAAACCTTATCCGTTAGTGTACGTTCTCCCAAATCAGGTCACAAATGTTTAGGCTGTGGCTGTTATAAAATAGACGACAGTCGTCTGTTGATGCCTTCAGGTATATTTTTAATAATAGAAGGTGAATGGTTGCTTAGCTTGTGTAAATACAATTGTGTACTGTTGGGTTTGGTGTATGGACTGTATGTGTGTTGTTGGTGAGATTAAAGGTGACATCTAGGAAGTTTACAACCTGTTTGTTTGCTTCTACGGTAATTCGTAGGTTATGCTCTTTGCCATTTTTGTTGTTTATTGGCGAGGAGTGAAATTTTTCTTTGTTAATCAGACAAATCCAGCTTTGAAGGTGTTTCCATGAAGTTGTAGTTTGTCAAACCTTCCTTTCCTGATGTATGATGATGTTCCTTTCGTCTAAAAATAATCAAGTGCTATGTTCAAGAGTTGTGCCTATTCTTTTTATCAATAAGATTAAACCATTTGATGATTGCTGATGTATTTTTCCATTGATTTATCTTCGTTGCTTCTATAACGTGTTTCCATGAAATTGTAGTCTGTCAAACCTTCCTTGGATCATGTGTACTAATGAGAGCCGCGGTCGAGTGTCGAGCGATACTAGCGATCAACACCTTAATCGACCCGCGACCGACATGTCGGTCAACCCTCGGTTGACACACATTCGACATCTCGGTCAACAGACTTTCAATTTTCGTTGACACTCTATCGAGTGGCGATCAATCCTAGCGATGACCACACGTTCGTTGAAGGACAACTTTTTATTTTCTAATAAGATTACAAAGGACAGGTTGGATAAGTCTTGTTGCCATCTTGGGATCAGTGGCAGAATGGCTTCGCCTGTTCCACAGCTGTCAACCATCGAAATCAGAAAAACAAGTACCTCTGGTGAAGGAACTGTATAAAACACTGACACTGATCGATCACTTTTATATAACACACTTAAATAAAAGTGTCCCAGTTGAATAACACAAGCTATTATAAATAGAAGAATTTAAGTCAAACAATATATCCCTTATTTGATGGTTTTACAGAAAATGCGCACAGATATTTAAGAGCTGCACAGTGTTTTTTCTAGCCCCACGGGGGGTAATTTGAGCAATGAGTGATAAGGACTCTGTATTATACAGTGGAGGGTCAACTTCTTGCAAACAGCCACCCCTAATAAAAGATTCTATTTCAATCAAAAATCTGTACACTTGCTGTAATTCACACTTGATAAGTGGCAACCAATGTCAGGTGCCCATTTTCCCCCAGATTAATATAAATTTCAATGAAGTACATCATACCTGTTTGATTCTTGGGGGTGTGATGCCATCTCACTGCGTGCAGCACTTTCCAGATGCCTCTCTACATTGGAAACCTTCACCATTATTTGATCCAGCTTTTGATGGATATCATGAACATTAGTCCATTGTCCTATGTATGGATAAAAAATATTTTCAACAAAAGAATTTTTGCAGAGGATCATTCTAAGTACACTTTTGCTGCAAGAATTAAGACTGCCATCATTGGAAAAACTAAACAAAAAAAATTGAAGGGCTATCTTTGGAAAAAGCACAAATAGTGAGTTGCAAACATTAAAGGTCACAAATGATGTCTGAAGCAAAAATTTAATTAGTGCTAAAATTATTACCAACATTTCAGTGCTTGTGCTTTGCTTAACTTACATGCATGTACATTAAAAGAATTAATACGTATACATACCTGACAACTTTTCCTAAGTCATCAATATAACACGAATTTCCGAAACATTCCGAATATTGCTGAATGTCGCGGTCTTGCCGAGGTCATGCCTATCTCATAACACGACCTTTTAGCTTGTTATTAGGACTTAAACGCAACATTCAGTGCTGCTCACTAGACTATTTTGGGTGGAAATTGAATTGAATTTTTTACGTTTAGGTTAATGAACAAGTAGTCCAGAATTGTGAGTTTGTAGGTATATATATATAATACTCACTGCAGTACTTGTGGTACTGGATCATAAAATTGGCCCTTTTTAATGTCCATAATTGTGTTGATGATCATGATGATGATGATCATCATCATCTTCGTGTGTATCCTGTAAGGAATAAAAAAAATTAATGACATATATTAAAATAATAACATCAGGTACAATGCCAGAAAGAAAACCATGAACAATTAGAATTTTTTCTGTAATGTTTACTTATGTTGTTATAGGAAACGAGCTGATACTGTGTACAAGATCAATAAACTGCAAGCTGCAATAATAGTAATTTCATTGTGGTGTGTAAATTTTAATTCTTGTGGTTTGTTTAAGTGTCTGATTGGTCATGGCAAAATAAGCTCGCCAAAGGTGATTGTCCTGTCAGTGTACTAAACATTGGTAACCTGCTGTGCATTTAGTTGCAAATGTATAATCTATGTTATACATTATCAGGACTTCGAGCTTGGCCTGCATTTTACATCACATTACTCTTGTATGAACCTGGTCTTTAATAGTCGTCTTGTAGGTTAGTAAAAACATACCGTAAGGAAACATTTTTACCTTAATAAGTGTTAAGCTTAATTTTTCCAGCTTTTTCAGCACGCTGTCAATGTCTTTACCTAAAGATATTTTAAAAGTATGAAATTTAGAAAATACATCAACATGACCAGTGTAATTAACAAATTGATCTTGTTTTACAAAAGTATAAAAGACAAACAAAAAACTACAGACAGCAGTTAGAGGATTAGAAGTTAGAATTAACTCAATACTCCAGATAAGAGGGGGTTTCCCTCGATTAAGAAACAGCTGACATCAGGTCAGCTACCTGACAGCAACAAATGTCCTGGGTTCTGAGTTAACCAATACCCATCTGGAATATTTGTTTTAAACTGGTGAATAGTCAAAATAAATGTTCTGGAATGTTCCCAACCTATGGCATCCTTTCTCTTAATGCTTCTTGACCCACCAAAACGGTGTGGCTGCATCTTCACTGTGTTCAGCCTTACTGCCAACTTTAAATGTACTGGGGTCCACATCCACCATTTGTCTATTACAATCATCTTTACTGCCTTATAATAAGAAACAAGATTTATAATGTCAGATGCTAAATTGTGAACTTGATAATTAAGGTATACTTGCACCCATTTGACAATAAGGCTATTTTTCAATTTCAGCAATTCTCATGGCTGGCGCTGTCACATTGTCCCAAATCCAGTTGGGTGGGGTACTCTCCTATACAAGCTTTGGGTATGTGGCACTGTGAAGGGAACGGCTTCAAGCAGTTTAGTCTGGGATAGGCATAGAAATCGGAGAGTTTTAGACTAGAATAGGGTATTGTTTGGTCAGTGGTATGAAGAGTTAAGTCTAGAATAGGAATTGAAACTCAAAAGAGTAAGATTCTTCCCTAAACAGAAATAAGATCATCACAGCAACAATTGTTGGTTGGCAGATGGTTTCCATTAAAAGCACTATTTCAAGTCTTGGATAGGGTAGGGATTTTCGGAAATCGCTACCGTGAAGGAGGTTTGGATACCTGGTCTTAATTATCATAGATTCTGGCAATTTTATTCCTTTGTTTTCTCCGCATTTACTGGTCAACCTCGAAATGGGTTAAAAAAAACTTGGCTGCGCCTCGTTTTTCAACCCACTTTTTTTTTCCAAAATTGTTCTTTAGCTAGTATTACAGGATTAGTACTAGCAAAGGTCCTGGAATACTGAAAACAACTCCAGTGGTTTTGCTCTGGAATTTTCCAGATCTTGCAGTGAAACAAATTAGACCACTAAAATTCTGACTGTTACAGCTTCTTTATTTATGTATTTTAGCTTGAGGGAGAACTAATCAGGATCCTGAAACTTGAGAAGAACTTGACAAAGGTTACAGGTGTTGAGGTGCTATTACCTGCATGGAGAAGTCAGTATGAAATGTTGAAAGAATTCTTATCACAGGTTCTCTCTAACAAAGGATGAAGTTACAGGTACATAAATCCTTTCCAAAGCAACTTTCATGACCACTTAATACTTCATTGTTATTAATATGAAAATGAACTAAATGTTTCTGTGTGATATAATTTATTAACCTGTATCAGTCTATAATTGCTTTTATTTCATGGGTACTAAGCTAATCTTTGTCCACGCACACAAATTACTAAAAATAAAAGAATGCACGATCTTTCCGCATGTAACTGTTTGTTTGAAATTTTAGCAGTGGAGCAGACGACTTTAGCTGCCCCATACCTGCCCCACTTCAATGGCTCATGTAATTTTGCATGATTTCTGTATTTAATCTATGTGGATGAATAAGTGATAATACAATGTGGTAATGTTATTCTTCCTTTTGACAAGCCTATGTTGTTGTGTAACTCTGACTGTACAAAAATTCTATAACAACAGGACAACCTCGCGGGTATACCCAAACTTCCGAAACTTTTTTACTTTTAAGTTTTCCAGAAATACCGGATTTTTTTGGTCAAATAGAAAGCAGCCTTATGTGTGGTGTAAAATGCACCACTGACATCAGAGATCATTTCTTATTAGGACATACATTGTCTTTGGTACGTTTCTAGGTCTTTGGGTTTCTGGAGTCACCCATTTGCCCAACCATAAGGAAACTGGACAATTCTGCTATGATGTAACCATAGCAATAGTATTTTATGAAGCTCCTTAGCTTTAATAGTATGAAGGTTTGCCCGTGACCCCTATTTTCTTTTTCAAACAAATATCATATTTTCATGCAAAACAGAAACTTATTGGAGCAGATTTTTAATAGCAACAATTTTTGAACACGAAATGAAAGTTGTCTCAATTGTTGAATCTATAAACGAACAAACACTAACATTTTTCTTAGCATTCTTGTCTCTAATTGGCCCACATAAGATCATCGGAGTCTCACTCACAACATGCATTTTCAGGCAATGTTACAGGTCAGATTACAAGTCATGCAACTAACGCAATGCCTTCAAACGTTTCAAGATTGGTTTGTACTTCCGGCATATCAAAATTCGGAAGCATAAAAGAACAGATTTCAATCCTAAACTGTTTTTGGAATTGTAGAGTTAAAAACTACACATCTGGGCCAAATTTTTTGCAAGAGCATTTCGCTCAAGAGTAATAGGTGAAAAAGTATTAGACATTTTTGATAAGAAGTGTATAGTGCAGCCATCTTGGTGCCCAACATGAGGGCCAAGAATTTAAAGTCTTAAATACACCAGAAATCTCACCCCAACTATTATATTCACCATTAGTTCTATTAAATTGGCTTATAAGCATCTATAATGAAAAAATAATTTTCAACTGGTTCAATTTTGTTCATTTTCATGGCTTATCTTAAGTAGCGTGACAAATTGTGACTCATTATAAACCTTTATCAATCGAAATGCGCATTCCTAAAAAAGAATTTTCTCTAAGGTCGACCACGGTGGTGGAATTACTCCTATACCTCTTGCTCTGACCCAGTAAGCACTTCCTTCGGAAAATGCCTCCTACATTTTCTGGGTACAGGTTCAGAGATTATTGACTGTGTTGCAGGTCACTCACCATAAGGGTTTCCACAGATAAAACAACCTCACTTACCTGTACATCCTTTGATAGTTTGATATCACTTGCATCCATCTTTGTAGACGTTGCATTCCTCCTTCCACAACTCCTGCAACTCGGCTCAAAATTAGCCAAACACAACCTGTTGAGCGGTGTGGTGCCATTCGCCCTCACTGAAGGCCCTTGTTGGAAAGAGATGCATCGAAATGCCTGGTGTATAGCTAGTAACCCTATTTCAAAATAATTGGCAATTTTTCAAAGTAATTGGCACTATAAGCTGTTATTCATTATTGGTCATTATTTGCCATTAGAGCCAATGAGAGATGACCTTTTTCAGGGTACAGATTCCCAATAATGTTATCCACTTAGAATTCTGTTATATCCAATGAGAGGCTTGTTATCCAATAACAAGATAATGGTGAATAATGGCAATAATGTTATTGACTTATATTAGCCAAATCCACCAATGACATGTCAAAATCAAGAATAACTAAGCTTTTTCAGGAATTAGGAATGCGTTAATTGACAACAGCATTTAGAAGTGAATTGAACCCTCTTGACAATGCACATCTGTGAACCGGATCTGTCAACTCTGTATTTTTAGACTGAAAAACATGTCAATGACACGCATTAAAAAAAAAACTAATTTCGAACTTTAAAATGCTTTACTTTTACGAAGGGAATTAATTTATAGCATATCGCTAAAATCATTGTTTTTGTTTCATATTTTCTCTATAAAATACAGCCTACGTGCCGTAAACTGATATGGATGGAATGCTGCTAATTGATCAATCGTTGAATTTTGGTGGTACACTTTGTTTTGAAATATTTTTTCATAATTTCAAAACTCAATTTTCGGCTTATAAAGTTTGGAGCACGCTACTTTAAATCAGAAAACTTCCAAGAAACAAGTTGAAAAAGTTCGAGTTATCGGGAGATGGCATCAAAATTATAACTGTACTGCTCTCTTGCTCTGACGAAGGTCCAGGTTCGTTTGAAACATCAGCTAAGTTCTATGGAGACAACATACTGTATCAACTTCAAGTTGATTAACAAACACTAGTTTTTGTACAGGCATGTCTCCGAGAGTGCGAGTTTTAGTCGGAAAAAATAAGGTTGAGTTATCGTGGGGGGAAAATTAGTAAGAAAATGACCTGAAGTGAAAAGGAATTTACTTCAAGTTAGCGGCGTTAGTTTAGCCACAGGAAATCGATTTTGGTTTGAGTTTAATACTAAATAGCAGGAACTTTGAGTTACCGAGAGTTCTAGTTATCAGAGGTAAACTGTAATTATATCACTGCTTTACATAGCTGTTGGTGATGGAACAGTTTTAAAAAGTGCCCCTATGATCAAATTTTTGATTTTCATTTTTTTACATTTTCGTGTACTATTAGACTTTCTTACTCATCTTGCCAAATTTCAATCTATTACGAACATCAGGAGTTATTTTATTTTAACATTTATTTCCACGAATTTACGGCCGCCATTAATCAACCTTGTTCCAAGGCTTGGTTGCGAATGGGAGAAAGTGACATCAAAGACTCAAACATACCTCACGGGTTGAAATTATAATAACAATCAGCATAGAAAATTGCAACACTTTGTAACGCAATTTGCTTGCACACAAGATTTCTAAACAAACATTCGCCATACCAAAAAAAATATAGTCACGAGAAGAATGCTAAAACCAGAAAGACCAGCAAGGACTCACAGAGTATTCCCACCCTGGTTTACACAAGCAATATTATGGGGAAATAGAGAACTACTGTGAGTGAAATGGCTTCAATCCGACAACATTCAGTTATCTCCGGAACTGAACCGGAAATTGTGTTACGTGCAGGCTGCGTTGAATGTGTTTTTCTAGTTGGTGTTTGTAATGTTTGTTTCATGTTCAAGGTGATTGCTTTCATTTGTTTGTGTATATGATCGCGACAATCGCCTTTAAGTTCATACATTAAAGGCAAAAAATGTGCCGTGTGGCATTTTAGATGCTATGCAGGTCTGTGCTATGTCATTGGTGGTTCCTTTTAATTCCAACATGAAGTCCTTTTATATCAGAAATGATCTTACACTACATCTCTTTAGTTCTCTTACGCTATACCGGCTCATACTTGAGTACATGTAACTGAGATAAAAAATATGAATAAAGAATGGATTTTCATATTCTGCATTACATTGTGCCCCAAATACACGTTTGAATAAAAACTGAACAAGAAATTAACAACATAAGTACATTTGTGTTCTTTGAAAACCCCTACGGGGAGTATTAGCTGTGTCTCTAAACAAACTCTATTTTCATTCAAAACGTCCTGTTATTGAGAGTTCATGTACAACAAAATGATTTTGACGTTTTGAACATTATTAAAACACGATGTTACACGCTGGCGTACTGGTTATAAACCCTTACACTCTTAAAGTGTTCAAAAGCATTCCAACTGAATATTGTAACATTCACGGATTCCATTGTTAGCTCAATAATATAGAAGCCGGGTGCAATCAACGCGCATGGGATAAAGTAGGAAAGTCACAGAAATGGAGGCTATCTTTAATACTCCTTTGTTTCTGACATCTAAAATCTTGCTGATCATAGTTAGTGTGCGACTACTCCAACACTACAAATTGGAGTGCAGTAAAACATTAAAAATAGCCATAAACTTATTGCTTCTGTGGCGCGCCACTTGCTCAGGCATTCCAAGCCTGTGTTCAATGTAGAAAAGCCGGACTTACTGTATTTCCTCTATTTAGCCCCCTCCTGTCTCACTGTCTCTGGATAATCCGGCACTCATTCCATTTGACCTTTGTGATTTAGACAGGGCCATTCAAGACACCACTTAGAGTTTTGTGTAGTATGTTCCCCTTGGCAGCTCATGAATGCTGACCATGGCGAGGGTAAGGATGCCTTGCTCGATGTCCTGTCTCTCGTTGGATGTCGCTTTAGCTTGTTCAGTATCTGCCGCAGGGCTTGATGTGTCATCATCAAGAGTAAACTCAACTGCCCCACTGCCCTTGAAAGTACAGGCCATGGTTGGCATGTCGACTTTTCCGCTTTGAAGTTGTTGCTTAAGTATGTTCTTTCCGGACAATCCACGGATTTTCCCTTGGTCGTTTACACAATCGTGGATTCCGAAGTTGTACATCCACATCTGCCTCGTGTAGAAAACTTGGGGGTGGGTAGGTTCTGTTCGAAGTCGAACATTATCATGTCTACTGCGTCTTTAGTGCAGGACGAATTTTGTGTTCCAAGGACCCGTCTATTTCCTTTCCAGCTTTCCTTTGCTGCTTCTTTGTCCCCGCATTTTGCTGCATACCTCGCTTGCCTTCTTCTTGATGTTCCTTAAGCTGTTTCACAAGCTCCTCTTTTTCTGAACCTGCAACAACAATTTTATTACACAAATTAAAAATAAACAATTGTTGCACGCGCAGGCAACTTCTAGAACAAGAAAATTAACATACAAATAAAATTATGTCTCATAAAGGAAGAGTATGTAAGCTTAATTAAAGAAATACAGTGTAACCCTGATACAACGAACCCCCTAGGCACAAAACCTTGTGTAACAAAATCCCTTTCATAACAAGTTGAATGCAAAACAGATCAACAGAGATGAACCTTTTTAAAACAATTCCGCTAGATTGTAATAGATTGTAAATTCATGGATGAGGTGGAAGGATGTGGCAGTCATTCCTTCCACTCAATGTTTTAAAGTCATACCTGAAAAATATCTTATTGACGAACAAAAATTAATTCACAGTAAAATTGTCCCTAAGAAGTATCTTTTTTAAGTTCCTGGTGGACTTTAAAGCCAGCAAACTCTCACAGCTTGACTATTTTCTCTTCCCATTTAAGGGAGGTTATGTTGGCTGTGTGGACCTCGAAATGGGTGTCCACATCCGCTTAGGAGAGGTTAAAAATGTAGAGTTTTAAAAAGTAGAGAAAATTCTGGGACCACAGTTTGTTGTCCGCTTACGGGAGGTGTCCGCTAGCAGAGATTTGACTTTAGGTAAAGTAAAGATGATCTGAGTCTGATAACTCTAAAGTAAAGTTATTATCAGCATATAACAGATTTAAAAACATACCGTAGCGCCCTTGATGGCCACGTTCAGTTCTTCACACTTGACACGTGTCGGACCTGTGCAAACCAAAAACGAGATTTAATTCTGTGTTAAAGATGTGCCAGTAGAAGTGTAGCTTGACTACTGGCTGTAGTGGAGTAGGTGGGTCCTCGTTTTGTTGTTTGGCTCTATAATTAAAAAAAAAAGAATAGAGTTACAGACATTAGCATCGCCTCAATTAATAAATTTTGCTTATTTACAACAGAACCAAATTAACTTTGTGACCGTAGTATGGTATTAATATACTGTTATTTCTTATTTTAAAATTTAGATCATTGTCATTCAATGATCAAAGTCATTGACACAGCCCAACTCATAAATTGAATAAATCGTAATAATTGGCTAACCCAAATGGTTAGGAAGGGTTCGCTGTGGATTATTATCCGCCCCCAAAAAAATTTTCTCGCATAATAAACCTAATGATCAAAAAGTTATTTTTAATTATTGACATGGCGTCTTTTTTACCAATACTTGTTTGTTTTCCAATCATTAGCGTGTTATGAAACGAAAAATAAATGATTTCACAAAAATTTCATGAAAGTAATTGCCTTCTGAGTGGAGATTTACCTCAAGATGTCTTGCTCTCTTTGCCAAACTTCTGGCTCTTGATATAGATGATACATCCGAAGTACCGAAAGGCTTTCACTGAGGTATTTCTTCCCCCAGTTGTCTTTTCTCGAGTAATGTGACTCTTGGGATGGAAAAGAGTTGATGTGATCCCTGATCTGAGAAAAAAAGACTGAAGTAACCTCTAATTTTCACTTAACAATTTTTATGTAATTAGCGCCTTTAAAGGCGCTGTATAAAAAAGTATTATTATGGCAGACGCTACAACAAAATGTTTATCGCAAAAAAATAGTTCCTTTGAGATAAAGCCTTTTTCAGAATTGCAAAGACTTCAGAAGAACTTTATCTATCCTTTGATAACTGAAAATGATATATTTTAAGCAGTTTGTTGGGATACGGAATAGAGACATGAGCATCATGTTGTTATTAATAACAGCGATCAACACTTACCCGCTTTCCATTAATAGTTCATCAGTAAATTAAACTGACTTGAGCCTTGAATTGCGTTTGTAATAAAGACAATCCTGCACTCCATTATATTGCTGTGTTTGGAATATCTGAGCCTTTTAGATCATATCATGAAACAATTTTGTCGCCGCACAACATCTCAAATTTGACTTCCAACTTATAAACGATAGCAACAGAGAGAAAGTGAATATAACTTAAGAAATCCAGTGATGATTACCGGTATGGTATCTGTTACGGCATACGGACCTTGCGCGGTCTGTCATTCTCGTGTCTTTGCTTATACAACCGTTCTTGCATCGCCTGTGTAAAATGGGAAACAAGAGCATTAAGCACCAGATGACAGAAAAGCAACAATTTGGACTTATGATATACTTCATTTAGAATTTCTACTTGGATTATTTCACGACGACTATTTTTCTGTTGTGTTTAAAAGAGGAAAGGGAAAGCTTTTTTATAAATTTCGTAATTAAGACTTGTTATAGGAACCTTACAATAAACTTGAGAGGTGACTCTTTGTTAGTGCCCATAGGAGGTGTTCGTTATAACTTAGATTGAGTGGAATTTTTTAGAAAATTTCAAATAAAAGTAACAAAACGTGTTTCTCGAATTGCGGGATCTTTATCAGAGTACAGAAACATAGGAACTCACGTTTTTATCTTAATTAACAATTTATTTCTCATGGATACCTTTACTCTCCTCTGTTCTTTTTTATGCACCCAGTATTCATTGGAAAATTTCCTTTTCTGCTGCTTTTCTCCATCGGCTTTCCCGTGCATTTCTTGCGCGCCGACCCTCTGTACATCTTGGCTGTCAATCAGTCCTTTTTGGAGGACATTTTGCAGATTATAATCTGCGAGACCGTTGAACGCCTTCAAGATCCTTTCTCTTTCATCGCGGTTTACATTTTCGAAGCATCCCATCCTGCAGCCATATAGATTTGCACTTGTGAAAATCGCGAATCCCTCAAGCATTTAACGATATCAGCTTAAAGTTAACTTCACCCATCGCATTTTAAATACATAATGACTAATTTGTAAGTGACAACACACTGGCAAGTAGATGTGATAAGTATTTGGAGTTAGATAACTGGAAGAGCACATAATTAAAGCACACATAAACAAAGAACAATATAGGCCTTATACTCACCAACAGCCCCAAAGCGAATTGTATGGGCATTCTTTCACTGCCAAAAGCAGGGAGGCGTGTGTTGAGGTGTTGTGTTAATTCTCCGATGTAGCAATTATGACATAAAAATGTCCGTTGATGTGAAAAAGAAAAAGAAAAAGCGAATAACACATGCGAGTTGATTGAGGTTAAGATTACGATGTGGAGCGGCTATCAAGAAGGGAATGAATATTCCGAAGAAAGCCAAAGCTCTCAAGGAAGTGAACAGTCATCTCAAGACTCTCTATCTAGCGAAGAAATGGAATCTTCCCAAAAACAACAAGAGCAGATAGATCCTTGGTCGCGTATTCAAGATAAAGCTTTTAGTCGCCACAAAGCCAAACTCAACGCTTTGATAAATGAATATGAGCAAACAAGATTCACACAATGTGGCTCAAGTTAAAGCTGAAAATGCTCTGCTTCCTGATTATAGAAAGGAACTGAAAAAAACTGTTAGAATATCTACAATGGATGCGTGCCATGAAGAAAGATTCGACATTCTGTAAAGTGATACAAACCCAACAAGAATTAAAAGACACGGATTTAATTGAATCGACAGAACTTGCCATCAATAAGCGAAAATTTTTACTCAATTGATTGTTTGTCAAACAATCTCTTCCCGATGAAGACTAAACCTGTGATTCCACTGTAATGACTTTTGTAAATGTTGAGAGATTGAAATAAAAACTTGTCACTTAAAATCTGCGTGTAAAAACTAGATTGTTTGCGCTATAATTAAAATACAAAATTTCGGCGCCAAGAATCAGTGAAAAGGAAACAAAGCTTTTCTAGTGTGTACATGTAAGAACGGTTGTCTGTTGTGGATGATTTATGCGATTATGAAATGGGAAGATCGAATTCTATTCAAATTTTGCGACCAGATTTACTTCTGCTACAATCTTATGATGTATGGATTAGGAATCATTTTGTTGAGTTATCTGTTTTCAGTATTATTAGTCGTTGACTTTGTATGACATTTGGTGGCTCCTAAAGGAGCCGTTGGTTATCTCTGTTCTACTACTCGATCAACGGGCGTAGAACAGAGAACAGTTCGTTTATACATTGATCTTGCTCTGCAATCCGCTTTAGTAACATCAGCTCTCTTGAATGTTTGATGTGGTGAGTATCAATCCTTGCCATGAAGTTTCTGTCTAGGCGGACTTTACCACCTAACAGTGGTGTTGGCTGTCAAATGACAGGTGGTGGTGTCCCGTTCACCAAACTGTTCGAAGGAAGAGAAAGATCTCTATAAACTTCCAATAAAGCCTGTGAAATAGCAACGTCCCACTCTGGTTAAACTCCATTGTGAACATGAGTGGTGGTTAAGTTTTGTTAACCTTTTTATAGTGTTACATTATCATTACAATGTGATTCAAGATAACCGATGTCGCGATAAAAAAAGCTATTTAAAATTAGCCTTGATTCAATTCGGCGGCAAATAGAAACATAGAACTTAAATATAGTGGTAAAGTTGCAGTAAGAACTACAGTCGACTCCCGATAACTCGAACCTTCAAGGGAAATCGAAAAAGGTTCGAGTTATCGGGAGTTGAGAACAAATGACCATAAAGTAAGTGGAAAATCGTGACCACATGCACCCGGGCACGTGCACTTTTATTCTTACAACGTAGTACATTTTTAAATACTGTAAATCTAATTATAATTGTAATGGAATACGTAATCAGATGTTTCTTGACACATGCATTGTGCAATCAGAACGTAACGTAACAATAAAAAAAACAATGCAAAACGTGTCGTTTTGCGAAGACAATTTTCTATTTTTTGCGTGCCGATAAGAAGAACGACTGTACTGTTGTGGTGACTGGCAAGGCAGTTAACCGTGGAGATGGGGAAGGGATGCAAGTGCCATGCACACTGAACTTCAAGGGACACAGAAAATGGATTGACATTTTAAAGAAGGAGTTAATCGGCAAAGATTAATGCAATCGGAACTACCCTAAACGGACTGACCTCTAGAATACTTGGCTGCTTAAAAATAAATTCAATGTTTTGTTCTACAGTACTATATTTTTTGACTTGTCACATCTTGACAAACGTGGTTCGAGTTATCGAGAGTGAAATTATATAGAAAATGACCTAAAGGGAAATGGAAATTACTTCGAGTTAGCGGGAGGTTCGAGTTACCGAGGGTAAAATTACAGTAAATGTATGAACGAAATCCACGGGAAATCGATTTTGGTTCGAGTTAGCGAGGGTTCGAGTTATCGGGAGTCGACTGTATTTAAAAATAGCCTTGATTCAATTCAGCGGCGAATAGAAACATAGAACTTAAATGTCCTGGTAAAAAAACTATTTTAAATTAGCCTTGATTCAATTTGCCTATTGAATTGGTCTTCTATAGTCAACACCGTGGGACACCTCACACGTTCTTTTTAAAAGAAAATGCAAGTATTGAAAATGTCAAGATTACTAAGTGCAGTCGAAGCTCTCATAAGCGGACACCCTCGGAACGTAACTGGAGCTGGTTACTGGAGCTGGCCACTTACGAGAATGGTTCTCATAAGCGGCCACTAGAGGTGTAGGGGATAGATGGCCGCTTACGGGAGCTTGCCCAGCTAACGATAAATACAGTACCGTATTGGAAATACAAAAAATACCTCTGTATTAAATGACATTTTTGTTTTATTGCCCCCTATACTGTACAACCCTACGATATAATGACAATAACTGAACAGTATTACAGTGTATACTGCAGTACTAAGACTTTCCATTTGTGATTTTTAAAAACAACAAATTATAATTGCAACCAACATCAACATATTCAACATTAACAGCCTCAACAAAAAGTAGTGATACAGTTTAAAATGTTTACGACCTGTGTGTCTTTCAGTCAGGCTTCAGTGAGTCTATCTTTTTGTCGAGGGTCGAGGGTTCCATGTCGAGGGCGAGGGTTCCATGTCGAGGGTCGAGGGTAACAAAATAAATAACAATAATATAAAAATATATATAAAAAATTTAATTTAACCGTTTTAAAGATGCGATAAGAATTGCATGTGGACATGCAATCATTAGCGGGTGAAGGGAGAAGGTGGGGGAAGGTGGGGGGATATAAAATAGCACATGGACATTCCAATTCGCTTTTAAGCATTGCATTTAGAACCCAAAGAAGCCCATATCGAAGAAATAACGAAAAAACGAGATCTCAGTCACAACAGCCGTAAGCGGTTTCACAATTGGGGTTGATCAATTGTCAAGGAAACTCGGGCGAATCGGGCATATTTATTAAATTTGTTTGTCAGGCGACGGAAAAGGTTGACTAGAAAATATGTCATTGCGATTTACAATAACTAAACAAAGAGGAATCCATATTCTCGAAACTGACTGAAATCCAACTACCACTATACATGACTGAACTGTTGTGCTTTCAAAATGGAAACGCACCATGATTTTTTAATGCTATTCAACTAAATTAAAATAAAGCATTTGATCGATTGATCACCGACACCGGAAATCGTGGGTTTTAATGCTGTTTGCCTTTTTTTCTGCCTATTGTTCTCGATCCGCAAAAATAAATTCCTGCACAATTATCAATGTTCTGCTGCTTGAACAGTAAATCACAACAGAAATGTCAAACGCCCTGAGAAACAAGAAGGAGGTGAAACTCGAAGGAGGTGATTATTTTATATAATTCCACTAAAAGGGGGCGATTATTCGAGGGATGTCATGAATAGAGGGACAGCCATTATTCGAGGAAATATGGTACAAAATCTTGTTATTTTTGTCACGTTCCAACAGTTTCGGTGTTACAATTACACAACGATCAAGTGTTCAGGGAGAGGGGAGGGGAAGCCAAAAAATTAATTTCCAATAAAGATTTGAGAACAAATTTTACCTTACCATCAGCAGACAAAGAAACGTCAATACCACCCGAAAAAAATAAAATCTTGCATAAGCAACGGGAGAAAAACAATCCCTGCAAACTGAAAATTTCCCAGCCCCACCCAAACACTTTACTAATGGTCCGTCTCTAACTGGATTGACGATAAAATATCAGCTTCTGTGAGTTCTAAGTTTAGTTTTCTGAAAGTTAATTGAAGGGATCATATCAGTCGATCAAAAACGTGTAGGAGAAGACTCCGGATCCCATATGAAAGGGGCGGGGATCTGTGGCCGTTTTTAGAGGGGTGAACTGCGGTGCCCAAATATGCCCTGCAGCCACTAGTCTTTAAATTTAATGAGCTTCCTGGTGATTTTTCGAGAAAACAGGTAATATGGTTTGTAAACTGGCATCTGTAAGAGTTTTTGATGCACCAAGAAGCTCATAAAAAAATCTAGCGCTTCTACACTTCTAATATGTTTTCATTGAAGTTTTTATTAACATTATAGGTACCTCTATCAGTGACACGTCAGGTAAATCTGTGCTTAGAAATATCTTTTGATTTTCTTAGCCGATTGAGCTTAAACTTGTCAACATGACATATATTTCAAACCAAAAATACATCGTGAGTTTTTCTTTGCTTGTCAAAACCCTGAATTGCTAACGACAGAACGTGTGAAAATAAGGAAGAAAAGATCAAGGATGTTTGCAAGAACTGGAACGCCATCAAACGTACATACAGTTATACGAAAAAAGAAATAAAGGGGGTTACTGTGATTAGTTTTTTCAACTAAAAACATCACTGTACAGTTCTACTGAACCAGTAGCTGTAAGTCACAAGACTGTAGCAAGGCACGCTGTTCCTCGTCCAAACCTGAAAGGTATAGGTCTGTAGATATGTAAACAATTCCCGAAAACTCGGGATTTTTTCGTTGGATGTGGCTTTTTACTAAGTGGTAATATGTGTTTGAGAAATCACTGCTGTAGATTAACTGCCCCGTATAGTGGTTCTTTCCTGTAACTCTCCTGTCTACGTGTTTCACAATTAAATTGTAGGTGGAGCTCCTGTACTTATCTGCGAACGAATTTCCACACCCATAACAATTCTTTACGCTTGGCTTCAGGACCACTACCTCGTATTTGTGTGGCGACATACCTGAATGCCATGTTACAGCAGTACCAAGAAGATGTTGCGGAGCTACTGGGGCTGTTTGATGGAAGGCAAATCCTTGCTGTGGTGCTCCATAAGGGGAAATTGATGAGCTCCCGCTGGGAATAGATGTTGTAAGGTAGCCTCCACTACTGTAGACTGGTGAGTGATCAAAACCGGCATGTTGCATGTTTTGTGCTGTTGGGGCTATTTGATGCAAGAACAGTCCCTGCTGTGGTGGGTTATAAGGCGAAATCGACGAACTGAAACTTGCAAGAGGTGCTGAAGGGTGCCCTCTACTGCTAGAGGGTGTGGCGCGTAAGAAACCTCTATATTGTGTGTTTGGTGTTGAGTTACTTATTGTGCCAGTTGGCAAAGATGTAAGATTACTACGGTCCTCTTGAGTTAAAGGGATAGTATTACTGGCTTGCGACGATTGCTGTTTCGGTTTGGACTTTGTCTTTTGTTTCTTGCGCTGATTTTCGCGAAGACAGTGCCCGGAGCTTGGATCTATGAAATGCCCACATTCCTCATCTGGGAACATTTCGCGGCCTAGACGCTTAGCTTTACTGACTTCGCGGGGGTGGTTATTTTTTTTTCGATCAGCATACGATGGACCTTTTCCCCCTGGTGCAGCACCCGACTGATAATTCTTCAGCTCAATGTCTATTAACAAAGAGTCACGAGTGTCCGCTTGGCAAACATCAAGCATTGACAAATTAGGGCGGTCCCTGTGGATCCACCCAGCGTGAATAACTTCAGCTTGATTCATTCTTGGCGCGTCTTGTGGTGCAAATGCACGAAAAAAAAATTTCTTCTAGCGTGCCACCAAGATACCCAAGATGCCAAAAATGCCTGTTCTTCCTTTGCTGCAATAAATGCATCTATTTCGGCTTTTGACGATTCGTATGCATCTTCTGTAGCGCTAAGTAAAAGGTTATTGCAAAGAGTCTTAAACTCGGCTGCACTATCAGCGTCTAACTTTCGAGCATTTTTGTTGCGGTGGTCTTTGAAATGAAACTCGCAGGTTTTTATTTGATCAGTGACAGTTTCACCAAAAACCTCTGATAATCCCGCCAAGTTTGCCCCAGCCATGTCCGTGCACCATCCAACTGGGTTGAACTTGCAGTTAGGATCACCAGACACTTTACGGAGACACTCGTTCAACAGATCCCAAAACAATTTAACGTTTCTATGATCTTCCCTTTCCGCCTCCATTGTGGCGAGAGTTACTTGCTTCCTTAGGAGGGGATGGTACACACTGGCGGACAAAGTGACAAAACCACGGCAACGTTTCCGCTTTCCGTCAAAGAAACAAAATTCGGAGCTCATGAAATGGTCACCATCATGGTCCATGTTCAAGGCTACATTGAGTTTTACCGAACTCGTTTTAAAAACGTATGATGGCTGGTCCGGATTTCCTCTACGGTCGTTTATTTTGTAAATGTAGAACTGGTCTTTCTTATCACAATATTCTTTGAAAGAGACTACGGCCTCGAAATTATGTCCATGGGGTTCTATGTCTTTCTTTATCTTTACCTTTTCTTTTACGTTGGAAATCCATTTTCTGTCAGTGGCAAAGGCAGCTTCCTTTTCGACATCCCTCCAGTCTCTCTGTTCTTGAAAAGCCGAAAGTACAAATACCGATTGTACTTCCGAGGGCTTGATATTAGGATTGTTTCTCACTAATTGCTCTACATTTTAGGAATCTGTAGTTTTCTTTTTCAATATAACAGGACATGTGTGTGCCCCGTAATGGTACACTGTAATCGCTTTTTCCGTGTAACACAAGTATCGCCTCGCGTAACATGGCACAAAGAAGCCTTCATGTCCACATCCTTTACAAATTTGTATGCCATCCCCTTTGTTTTCAAATTGGGTGGTGTTTATTACACCATATTGTACCTTAAAAGGACAACGTTCCCTTGTGCAATCAGCATAACGCGTTCATCCATGGTCTTTCCAGTCCGTTGGGCAATTTTTTTCCATTTCCTGCCATCCTGAAGGGCTGCAATGTTACAGTAGTTCTTAATATGATAAACTTTCAGGTCATCGATGCCCTCAGGTAGCCGCTCCACTGTCTCCGCTTCTACACCTGCCCACATCAGTACCGTAATTTTTCTTTGCTTCTTCGCGCCAATTTCAATGTCTTCCTGGGGGTCAACGCCTGTCAGCTTCCTATTAATAGAAAGCAATGTTAACACGAAGGTTAGTGCTTTGAGATGGGGGTGGATCGCTCTGGAAAAACTTTTCCTTGGTCTTGCGGGCCTTAGTTTGATGTACAAAAAAATGTGTGTGTGTGGGGGGGGGGGGGGGGGGGGGGGGGGGGGGGGGGGGGGGGGGGGGGGGGGGGGGGGGGGGGGGGGGGGGGGGGGGGGGGGGGGGGGGGGGGGGGGGGGGGTGGGGGGGGCTAGATCTGCCACAGAGTTTAGAGTTTGACATAATTCACTGGGGGTGATATGTATGTTGTGCTTCAATTTTATCCTTAATTAAAATTTTAAATTTATGTCATGTATTTCCATACCCAAAAACTGAGTTTGATGGCCATAATTCACCGGGGGTGATATGTATGTTGTGCTTCAATTTTATCCTTAATTAAAATTTTAAATTTTTGTCATGTATTTCCATACCCAAAAACTGAGGGGAAGTTTCATTTTCAACCAAGGATAAAATTGAACCACAACATATATTTTAAGTATCGCTGAAGGTTGACTACAATACCTTTCAAAAGTTGGTTCATTTAGTTCATCGTCCGAGTCGGTGTCGCTTGTTTCCACAGTGACAGTGTCACGGGTGGAGCCACCACTAATGGAAAACATAAAAAGAGTCAGAACAACGATTCGGCGTGTTAAATGTCACCTTTATAATTTTTAAAAGGCGCTCAGTTTTTAGAAAAGAAGAATAACTAAGACAAGGGCAAGCAACAAGCAGATGAGAGACCATTACAACGCTAATGATAATAACTTTTTTTTTTAATAGTAATAAAATTACTTTATTAAAAATCTCATTCACGTAAAATATCTTAGAAAAGGAACTATTTTGTAACTTACAGCTAATCGATACAAAAAATTGCAACAGTTTTCGATTCACTTGCTTGTAATATAATAATTCAATAATAATAACAATAACAATAACAACAATAGTAATAACAATAATACCTTTGAGTAGAGAAAGTGGGTTTATACAATTGCTCGTCTGAGTCCGAGTCGAAGTCGGAGATACCAACGTTTGAACTGGTGATGACACTAAAATGAATTGCAAAGTAACAATCTAATAGATAAATGAATGAACAGTAAAGGTGCATGAACTCTAAATAGTGTAAAGAAAGATCACACATGCAGTAGAAAAGTTAGACCATGTAAGTTGTGTGTAACCACGAAACCGTCAAGCAACTGATACATTTCTGTCTATATTGGACGTTGCTTGTCGCCTGCCGATAAACTGTTACTCGCCTTAACGAGTAAACTGTTACTCGCCTTGGGGTTTAATCGAGAGCTGAGAATTGGTCAAAACATTTTAACTGTCAACCGAGAAATGAAGAGACCGTGGACTGATAGCTAAGATCTGATATGATCTGTGACATTTATTTTCCAGCAATGTTTTTCCGCCAGAATTCTTCCAACTTGATCGGGTTCCGGTAAATTTGGGAAACGCGCCAAATTAACGCGCTAATTATTCGTGCTTGAAGCGGGCTGTGGAATGTAAATGTAAATGTGGACTGACTGTGCATAAATTAGATTCTAGATTGTATTTGTGGATTGCTAATATAAATCTCTGAAATGAAAACCGTATGGAAACTCAGACCAAACTTCCGAAGTGTTGAAGCCTAATTTCCACCACTAACGTTCTAGTTCGGCTCCACAGTACACATTATGTACTTTAACGTACAAACATTATCAATTTTAGTCATAAATGTCATTTACAGATGAACTAAAATTTGTCGCTGGCACAAGGTTTTCTCCTGACCCGCCGCGTGATCAACTTTTCGCTAGCTCTTGACAGTTGGCTTTGAAATGGCTTTCTTTGCTGGAAACGTTTTTCTTTGACATATGCGTTTTAAGAAAAATTCATTGCCAGACTCGTGAATTCCACATTAAATTTCACTTGAAAAATCGATTTTCGCGTGAAATTTAACGTGGAATTCACTCGTCAGACAATTTTTTTCTAATATAATTACCCAGAAAAAAGAAATCGAGTTTTACAAAAAAAAATATATTTACCTGAATTTAATTTTTACCTACAATATCCACGCCGACTGTCATTCCACTGTCCTGGTTTAGTTGGGGTGCACCGCTTGACTAACCGCTTTAGTCAACCCCTCTTAACCAATCACACTCACCAAACAATCTTTTTTAACTTCCCAAAATAATTGTATGTTTAGGGTGGACCGGCTTTTTGATGTAATAGAATACCTCTGACCTCTGACTATATTTTAATAGAGAATAGATTTTAATTTTCCTTAGAAATACACAACAACTTTGGATAAAGCAACATAATTGATTTTCAGAGGTATACCTTTTACTTTCTTTTTTTGCCCACTTCGTGACAACCCTCTCTTTTGACTTCCCAGCAGACTTGGTACTACAGGAAAGACGAAAACGACAACATGGAAATCAACACGAGGCGCAATACAAAATAAAAATCTAACAACAAGCTAGCATTAGAATTATTGTATTGTCGCACCTTAAGCAAGGTGAGTAGTCTTATCGGCCCTTTTCGACCACTTTTCGCACCTTTGAACAATGGAAACAAAAGATCTATTGTTCTCGAGAACAATGGGTTATTGTTTAGAGAACAATAGGTTCTATTGTCTTAACCTAGATCTATTGTCCTAACCCTAAGTCATTAACATATTAACCCTAAGAATTACAACTGCGCATGTCCTAATAACCCTACCCTATTAGCATATTAACCCTAAGGATTGCAACTGCGCATGTCCTAATAACCCTAACCCTATTAGCATATTAACCCTAAGGATTGCAACTGCGCATGTCCTAATAACCCTAACCCTATTAGCATATTAACCCTAAGGATTGCAACTACGCATGTCCTAATAACGCTAATTCAAAATGGCGAAATTGAGTAAAATATTCAAAATGGCGGATCTCATGATTTATTCAACAAAGTCAGGGGGGCCCATCCAATTCAAGGCGGGCCCCCGCCAGTGCAGAAAACAAACGACCAAAGTCGTGTAGTGCTTTCATACCTAACCCCCGAATTCTGAGATCCCTTTATAAGGACACAAGTTTCTCTGCCTGTGGACAACATGGATGTACACTTTGGATTTTTTCAACCAGTACGCATGCGCAGTAGGGTTTTTTGGTCTAAATGGGTTCAAATTCAATTACAAACATGATAGCGATGTAGGTCTCTTCCATATGGGACACATGTTGTAAACTCAACGGATTTTTCAAACAGTACGCATGCGCAGTACATTCTTAGTGCAATGTTAAGGTTTTTAGCCCAAATTCTCAAAGTCTCACACATGTTTGTAACAAATTCAACTATACGTTTAATAAAAATAAGATCTAAGATACATGCCTCGGGTCCTAGAGACTGCAACTGTGAAAAGAAATTACACATGATCAATTTGTCAGGGAAAGTTTTTGAATGCCACTCATGACAGAGTCTATGTCCATTGGTGTTTCCTCTTTTCTTTCTGGACATTCTATATCAGAGTTCCCCTTGATTCCATTTGGCCCATGGTGGATAGCGCGAATGATTCGACTCTCAAGATCACCAACAAAACCATCTAGTTCCAATGAAGTAAGATACATGTTAGTCCAAGGGAACTTTGGTAGCTCTGAAAGGTAAGATTCCCACGACTTGCTCAGCTGCAATCCAAGAGTACTGCATACACTTTTGATTGTCTTCATAACCAGTTGGAGGTCAACTTTCTCTAAAACTTCTTCTTGATAATACATCCACGCATCTTCCTTGTCCATCATCAGACACGAATGCTGTCTTTGACTTGGATGGTTGATGGCGCATCCATTACACTGATTCAACTTTTCTTCTTGAATGAGTTTGTCAAATATTGCTGCGTAAGTCAGGTGAAACACATGTCCGATAAGACCTGCTATCCTCTGCCTTTCGACTTTTTCAACTTCATCCATGGTCAGAAGAGGCTTTGACCTTAATTCAACGCAAATGTTAGGAACCATTTGTGATAAAATAAAGTAAGGCGATGTTTCTTTAATGTAACAGAATAGAACCTTATATGGAGATGATGAATACTCCTATCACCTTATTTGGAGATGATGGTAATCATTGTGAAATGTATATGAAGGAGACCTCAACTTATTCCCCAATTCAAGACGAACTGTCAAAGAAAGACATGGCTGAAGGAGAAATGACAAAGAAACGTATCAGTAAAGAAAATGGAGGAAAAACCAAAAAGAAACTCAAGTTGGAATCAGGTAAACCACAAATGCTGATCGATGCCTGGCTGAGGAAACCCAACAAAGTTCGATTCATTGATAACGTGAATGTACGTTTTGTGACTAGCAAAGGAACCTTGAGTGTCAAAAGTCAATCTACAACCATCGTCGACGAGGAAGAGATTGTTCAACGACGATCCCCGTTTTCATTAAAGAGAGAAACGAATAGAGCAAACATGAAACGTAGACACAAAGTGCGTAAAGAGGAAACTACTGCTAGACAGATACGGATACGAAATCACGTGTGGGACACCATTCAACGGATGACATTATCGAACTTATTTTGAACTCTCATTTTGTCAAAGAAAAAAAAATGGAACAGGGCTGGGATTGGGTCCATGCAGAAGCCAGGATGATAGCAGTTTGTCCAAAGTTACAAAGACTGATCTCGGAGAACGGGTTTCAATTACCTACCCAAGATGATGAACATCAGATTGTTTTGGAAGAACCCCACAGATTTGACTGGTTCAAAATTTTTTGTTTGCTGTGCAAAGGATTTCAAAGTGCTTGTTGGTGTAGCAAATGTCATGAAACCTATGCAGCCCCTAGAAGCTTCATGGAAACCACAGGACGTGAACATTGTTCGGAAGACAGTGATAACAAAATGTAATTTTTAAAAAAGTTTAATTTGTAAACGAACCGCTCAATAAAAGTTTTACATTCTAACATGGCGCAATGGTGTTTGTGATTGACATGATATCCGCAATCTAGGGTAGGATCACTCGGGGTTAAAATGCGCAACGGGGGGCAATGAAACGATTCTAAATTACAATGTGGAATTTCTAAAAAATTGAGCAAGTCTCTTTCAACGTGGCCGCCCTTGTAGGCAATCACAGTTCTTTCGGTGGTTCTAAGTTCTTCGTAAAGTTCCAATACTTTGATGTAAACAGCTTCTTTGTCTTTCGCCTTTTCCAAAGGTCTGGGACAGAAGGGGAGGCCATGAACATATTTTGTACAATACGAAACGGTTCGTCTGTCTTTGTGATCCAGGTCTCTGTGTGTCCACGGATGATTGTAATGTTCGTAGCCGTAATCAGTGCCTGACCAATCGCACCATCCGAGTTCCCTGATGACAAAACGGTCGAGAACAAAGAATCCTTTGAGATCAATGCAAAGGCAAATGTTGTGTAGAGATGCCATCAAATGTCTGAAAAGAGAGAGAGAGAGTTTTCAATCGTCGTCGTCACTGAGTTGATCGAGCCACTTTTGTCTCTGTTTATCCATGTGTCCGTTTTCAATGGTGTCTATTATATCCTCTAATACATCCACTGGGGCATAGTCCCCGTAGGCTTTGGTCACGTTCCCTTTTTCCTGTTGCTCCAATGCATAATTAAACGAATCGAGTTTGGTGACGGCAATGGCACGGACTTCGTTGAGCGTAAGTAAACAGTCCAATTCGTCCTCTACTTTCAATTTTTCTCGGAGTGTTTTAATTTTTTTCTTTTTTTATTTTCCCACTTGTCGAGTCCACCACAAACTGTTTCAGTTTCCGCTCCAACCATGCTTAATGGTATAAACGTGTGCACGCACAACACAGGTAAAGTCTGAAAACAAAAAGAGAGAGTTTTCAATCATTGAGTTGATTGTACGATTTTTGTCTTTCAATATGTCCGTTTTTCAATGGTATTTAACAAATCCTCTAACATGTAGAAGGGATAACCGTCGCTGTAGGCTTTTCGCAAATTTCCTTTTTCCTGTTGTTCCAAAGACCTCTTTAGGCTTTCCATTTTGGATCTGATCTGTGCTTTGACTTCTTTGAGCGTGAGTAAACCCTCTAATTCGTCCTTAACTTTCAATGCTTCTCGGAGTGCTTTGATTTTTTTGTCTTTTTCAATTAGAGGGACCTCTTCCTCCTCCCCCTCTTTGTCAGCGTCTTGAAGGATGTATTTAGCGCGTCTGCATGTCAAACCGTACAAGTTACCGATATTGCAATTGCTGTCGGGAAACCAGGATAACCCTATGTCGTCAAGGGTGTTATCCAGGTCGTCTTGACAATCCTCGCACAAATACACTTCTATCAATCCAAGGGCACGTCTCTGCCAGGCTCGACTTTGTCGGATCGCTTGTTGCGCTTGCTGTTTCCAGTAAGTCGCCATGTCCTTTTCAGGAGTTTCCATTTCCCACTTGTCGAGTCGACCACAAACTTTTTTGTTTTGCCCTTCAGCCATGCCAAATGATTTAAACGTCTACACGTCGGACACAAGTCTGGTTAAAAAAGTATAATTACCTGAGAAATTCCTTAATAGGTTTGCCAATTGACTTGAATCTCCGTTATAAGCAGTTAATGTGTAGCACTCACAGCTCATGTCCCGAATGAAACATGTACGCCAAGCGGGGTTTTTAATCTTGTCTTTGTATCCATATATGGGCAAAGTGTCCTTTTGATGGTGAGTAACGTCAATTCTGACCTTATTTGGTCAAAGCGTCCTTTTGGAGCTGACCAATGATGGAGCGCTCATTGTTATCAATACACATAAAATCCTCGACTTTTTCGTTCACTTCAGTTTTTCTAGCCAGCCAGAAGGATGACCACTGCCAAGACTCAGAAGAAGCTGCAAAGCAAGAAGAGGAAGGAACCTGAAGTATCCAATCCTATCCAAGACCTCATGAACGCTACACTGTCCATGGACCAAATCGTACAAACATCACCAACGACAACAGTATGTCCTTTTCATGAGGATACAAACTTGGTGGTAAAAAAACATGAGAGCGGGTCAAGTTTCTTTTTCTGTCCTAAAGTATCCTGTGCGGTGTTTGGTCAAGAGAAAAACATGGCTGACATCCTAGAATTCTGCAGGACCAAGACCCATGCATCAATTCGTCAAGTGTGGGACCAGCTCGTATGTTTTGACGATACGACCCCATCCATGAGAATCAGTCGAACCACCAAGAATCCTGGACGTGTGTATTTGACCCAACGCGATGAGGAACCAACACAGCCTAAATTCTTCCAATGGTTGGATGTGCCACTCCGCAAGGAACTGAACCCTACAAACTGTAAAAAGATGAAAGGAAATCCTGAAGAACACCAGTTCCTACTTCAACAGGTTGGTCCTGTGGCGTACGTGATCTCTCCGCAAGAACTGATGGGGTTGCAGTATCGAGAGTGGATGGATGATGTGTTCCGACAGTACATGAAACTAATAGCCTGTCCCAAATACACGCTGAAAGCCCTGGATATCTTGAGAAGCTTGTACGAGCAGTATGGTGTCTCAGAGTACCAGTGTATGGAAACCATGCGACACATCATTCGGTTGTACAGAAAGTACGTTGAACAGGAAGCAGACATCCCAGATCCGGATCCCACAGACCCTGTCTTTTTCAAGAACGCTGTTGAGCTGGAGTTGGAGGGAGAAGAACTGAAGATGAGCAAAGAGAAGATCCGAGAACAAGAACAGTTTAGACGAAGAAATCTGTTAGAATTTTTTTTGAACCCTCAACCACCAACCACGGCGGTTTCTTCTTACTTTTAAGACAAGTTGTAATAAAGATGTAAATGTGGTTCGCTTTTTATATAATGAGGTTTTTTGTTCAATAAATTGTGTGCAAAAGTCATTTAAAGGTCATTAAAATCATGCTTCCTTCGTGGAGAAGACGTGTTGAGTGGTCTCTCTTATATAGGCTCTGTCACGGGAACTGGTCCCTTATTGAACCCACCCATCATCATCCCCTGACCGTGTTTTTTGAAACGGACATTACCTCTGAAAGGATAGGACGTTGGGTCGTGTTTGCCGATTGGTTAGGAAAGAGTTGGCCCAAATCAGCCCCCGGATTTTACCAGATCATCCAAGAGTGTCAACCCCAAGCCATCCCTTCCATTTGGAGCGTGGTCCAATTCTTCCTTAAAAAGTGGTTCATTGATTGCGTTTTCACATTAGAATGAAAAAGGTCCGATCGAACGTGAGATGACAAGACGTATACCAATCCCCCCCGTTTCAAGGGGAGTTTGGGAGGAGTCAATCGGTTTGCCCAAGCCACGGGACTCTCCAAAAAGAGAGCCGAAAAGATTTTATAAGGACTGTTGAGTTACACAAACCTCGTCGACGACAATACCACACGTTACCCGTGACAGGAAAACAGTGTCTTATGTCAAATACAAGGAACATGGTCTGATCTATCAACCGCTCCGAGATGAAAAAGCCCACGAGTATTATCGCGTGGAAGAAGTGATGAAGGATTTGAATGAGAGAACCAAAACAGATCAACGAATACTGGTGGCTTACAAGGGAGGACATGTTGAAAAAGACTTGTTACAAAACTGAACATTCTTTGCATTAACTTAGAATTATTCGGTTGTCCTTAATATGAGATGTTAAAAAATAATGTATCTACTTTATTACCCGATTGTGGTTTTCATTTAGATGTATCGATTCATCATTGCCCTATCCAAGAATGTCATGCCTTTTGGCATTGGACCCGAGTTGTCTGTCAATAATAAAAACATTTATTGAAAAAAAAAAAATCTAAGTTTACAATGTGGGACGTGTGCTGTAATCCTAATGACCAGCGCCCATAAGAATAATATTTACAATGCGGGACGTGTGCTGTAATCCTATTGACCAGCACCCGACTTATAAATCACACAACAAACGTGACATCTCTTCGTCTTCGGCGGTGAAGCGTTTATACCCGTATGGGAATGTCATGAAGGTCTCCGGATCGATGACCCGCTTATTATACACCAACTGGTACTTTTTTGTCTGAACCTCTGTGACAATGGAGTATTCTTTGGAGTTGCGTACAATATGGTAAGGTTTAACAACTTTAGTTTGACGAACCCCCTTCTCCAAAGGTTGTTGGATGTCATCAAGAACGTTCTGACGAAGGACTTGATAATTGAGCTGTTTCGAGCCCTCACTGTTCAGGGAGATGCCACGTACTTTACATTCCTGTTTGCTGTTATGGCTCATGTACCCATAATTCTTTGGTCCTCCCGATGCAAATTCCACGACGAAGTCACCATTCTTCAGTTCATCTTTGAAGTCTCCCAGATAGGCGCCAAGAGGAGGTTCTGGTTGTCCGGGCAAACTTCGGAAGATCACTGAATCCGTGTCAAAGTAGATGACCCTTTCTTGAAGGAGATCCAAGGTATCGTAGAGGTGGAGACGGGCCCAGCATGTCGTAAAGCATGCCACAAAGATGTTGAGGTTAGGGGAAATGGGGTTATCCTCGACTTGATGTTGATAGTGGATCTCCACCCTCTCTTCTGTCAAGACGCCCACATATGTGATGTCAAACTTGTCGGACGTGTGGAACTCAGTGAATTTCCGAGGATCGTTGAATTCCTTGACCTGCTTTTTGTTGGTGCGCTGGCCAAATTTTCCCCACATGGAGTTCAGCATCATCTTGGCCAGACTACGAAGCCCCGGATTGTACTCGACCAGGTTGAAATCGAGTTTGATTCCTTCTTTGGCTTCATAGTCGACTAAGTGTTGTTGTTGTTTCTGAAGATCGTCCCCCACATGTTTGGGCCAGCCGCTGGCTTCTTCTTTGATCTTCAACCAAGTGTTGACATAGTCAGCAAAGAGCCCCACTCTCTTTTCCTCAAAATGCCATACTTCGTGAATCTTGACGATGCGATATCCTTTCTCTACAGCTTTCTTCAGTTCTGGGGTGCACCACGTACTGGTGATTTGGCGTTCGAGGTCATTGTGGACGCAAATACAACTTCTTTCTAACATGGGTTTTGTCATTTCCATCTCGACACAGGTGGCGCAGAGAGGGAAGGTCAATTTTCCATTTTGGCGGAGTGGCAATACGGGATGATAGAGTTGTGTGGGTGGTAGAACAGTACATTTCGCTAAGCCAAAGAATTGGGAGATGTCGGTGTGACCAGGCTGAGAGATGATCTTGGGATGTCCGCTGGGGTACTTGCTGTTCTTATTGACAAATGGGTAGAGGGAGGTAAAGTCATAATACCTTATTTTTTCTCCTTGGGCGAGATCGACCAGATGGTAAAGTTTCACCGCATTGGTGCGACCGCTGCAGAAAGCATCACGAGGCTCCAAGGGGTCCACGATTTTCAAGCTGTCGACGAAGGTATTCACTTCCTCTCTCTCCTTTTTGATTTTTGTCCACTGACATTCCCAGATGGTGACCACGGTGTAGCCCTTATCTTCAAGGAACTGAAGCCTCTTTTTCGTACATTGATACACATCGTTGAAGGTACGGTCTTCGAGGCGTTGATGCTTTTCGGAACGATTGGGGTAACAGTCAGGACATCCATGCCAAAAGCATCCCAGGAACTCGTAGATCGTATGAGTGACAGCATCGTATCCGTCGACGGTGTAGCGAGTATGAGGGATGCGGTACTCACCTTGATTCCCAGCGTGTTGAATGGGAGTAGACAAATCATGTTCCTGCCAATGCAGCCATTCCAAGGAAACGTTCGAGAAAGTAGTCTTCCTACGCCATCCATGTAAGGGTTCTGAGGCAATGGTGTTGGGTTCCATACGGTTTTGACGGAGATCTCTGTTACAAGCAGCTGCAATGGTGATGTTGGTGAAGGGGTTGAAGTTGGCTTTGTTTTTCAAACAGTCGTTTGAACGTTAAGCATCCTTGCTTGAGCAACTCAACATCTGATTCACAATATTCGGTCAGTTCTTTCGAGAAATCGAAGAGTACTTCATTCTTCACCTGTTCAGCGTGCCATTTGTCAAATTCTAGGCGAGCCTTCACTGACATGGTCTCGGGCATGAAGAATGACTCGTCCGGAATGGGACCCACGTACTCCTGGTTCTCGGGGCGATTGAAGAGATGTGGGAAGAATCCTTTCTTCAATTCAGAGAGGCCAAAGGTTTCGGGAAAGGCGGAGAGAGGCATTTGGAAGAAAGAGAGAGAGTCGATGAAGCGAATGTTGTCAAACGTCACTTGTAATAATTTCCCACCATTTCTCAATTGGTCAACGATGCGATGCTGTTTGTGGTACTCATCCACGATGAAATAGCCATCGTACCCTTGAAAATTGTGTGCGAGGACGTTAATGGGACGAGTGTCGTTCTCGGTCAAAGTATCGAGTCACTGGAGAAAGTCCTTGGTGCATTCTTCACATTTGAAATGGAGGGGGCAATCGTCGTCTTCTGTTTGGGCTACTACCAGATTAGGGATGTGACGACCGGTCTCTTGCATACATTCAATGTCAAAGAACACGTGCAGGGGTGGTTTGTCTTCCTCAGTGTCGATGTCCATGCCTTCGCCATTGGCGTCCAGAGTAGCGAGTCCAGCCGCGGCTCCCCGTTTGGCGCGTTTTGTTTTTCTTTTATTTTTCTTTGCTTCTTTTTCTTCGTCGGGAGATTTCACAGTTTGTACGAAACACTGATGTTCCGAGGCATCCACATACTCTTTACAGGAAGGACAATCGATGTATCCGCACTGGTGCTCTTTTTGCTCCTTGGTACCCACCAACAGTTTCAAACATTGAGTGCATCTGCGACGTTGGGTACATACGCTGACATTTTCAACATCGGCCGCTTTACCCTTGGAGGAACGTGTCAGATAGTTTTGAAGACAAGTGGTTCCATGGAAGTTTCGTTTGCAAGAAGCACAGGGGAGAGTGGCTTGATGGTTTCGGCATTTGGCTTCTAGGAAATCGAGACAGCCTGTCTGTAAACAGGCTGGACAATGGTCGGGGTTGTTGGTACAAGCGTGTTGTCCTTCATCGTTGTATGGTTTTAGGCAGCGGGCGCATAAATAACTGGTACCAAAGAACCCTGGCAGTGTCGTGATGGTATCATAATGGCCATTGTCGTAGAGTAGAACCAGTTTCTTCTCTTGGGGTGGTCCAAAGGAGGTGACATTGAATCCACGCGTGGCATCCACTAGCAGAAGTTGGTAGTCGAAGAGAGAGGGGGCAAGAGCAAATTTCGTTAATTCTTCATACCCGCATGGACCTTGAGGGATGTTGACTTCAAGGTGTAGTTGAAGGGCGTACTTTTTCTGGAGGGGTCCTCCACGCAGAAAACTTCTCCAATTGGGATGGTTGTCCACTTTAGCTTTAGCCGTTACGATGGCTCTTGCGCAGCAAAGTTCGTCGTTGTTCTTGATTTCCACCACGGAATATTTGATGCGCTTGAAGGTTTCAGGGTGGGAGTGACCAGGTTTCATTTTTCGTTTTTTACCGCTACCATTCGGTGGGGCGCGGACGTGGACGAAGGAGAGTTGAAAGGTATCGTTCATTTCAAAGTTTTCATTTGAATTCAGCATGCGGGACATCTGCTGCAAAAGTCTTTCAATCCGTTCACTGCCATTCAACCATTCCCCTGCGGTCGCTCGCTGATACCCATAATTGTGGGTGAGACGATTGCTGGCCAACGTAAAATATACCTGATCCTCTTCAGGTATCCGTTCTCGGAGGAGAATGTTTTTGAAGGTGCGATGTAAATCATTGGTGAGGGTTGCTGCTAAATTTTGTCTCGGGATAAAACGTCCCACTTGACGAATGGTGGTGGTGTAGTGTCTTTCGCGCACTCCATGCGTATGGCTGACACGGTCCACGAAAGGGTTGAGTGAAAACTCAAAGCGTCCAGGTTGCGCAGATCCACCCCCCAGTTGTTGTTGGTTAGCCATTTGACGCTCCGTTGTTTCCACAGCATGTACTAAGTCCTCGTCGTTGAGGTCGTTCGAGGTCTACATAATGAATATAATGGATAAAAACCCTATAAACCCTTAAGTTAAATCGGTACAGATTGGTTACTGCTCAACACACTCTAGTTACTTTGTCATCAATGGAAAAATATCTGAACATCACAACTCAAGAATGATTTCATAGACTTAAATTAAATGAAAACTCGCCACTGTAAGGGAAGGATCCCATAAACCCTTAAATTAAATCGGCACAGATTGGTTACTGCCCGACACGCTAACTTCTTAGTCACCAACGGAAGGATCCCAAATATTCTCAATCATATAGTAAATAACGTTCATTTTTGGACAAATAAAACTCACCACCAAAGGAATGAACTGGTTTTCCCATGCATCCATGAAAGCGTTCAATTCTTGGCTATCCATGTGTTCCTGCATTTTGATTCTTAGCAGTTCACTAAAGCGAGATGCTGAAACACTGTGAGCGAACAGTCTTATATTTGTGTCCCCGTTCGCTCACTTGTGGGAGACATTAATGTCCCTACGGTAGAACGCATGCGCACTAAGAGTCATAATCATCATGGACAAATTTGGACATGATGATATGTTTGGGCATGACATGGATCAATAGAGACAAACAATCCTCAAAGGAAAGGTAGAATCTGTGAAAACTGACTAAGAGTCATCACAACAACGAGAGAACAAACAGCGAGACCAAAACAGTTGGATAGAACAGAAAAATATGGAGCCTAAACAACATTCGGCGTTCAAACAGAATGATGAGAAACCGGGCCAACAAATTTTACGACGAAAACGCGGAGAAAACATAAATCAACAAAAGCGTCAGAGAGTGAATGGAATACTGAAAGAAATTACTGAGAATACATATGTTCCCAAGCGCCACTTGTACAGATTCCACGCTCAAATGGAAGCGCAGCAGATCGAGGACACAGTGGCCCAAAACGTTTTACGACGAATTCGACAGAACAGAAAACGTGGAGAAGAAAGAAATCAACAGATGCAAATAAAGCGTCAGAGAGTGGATCGGATAATCGAAGAAATGACTGAGAATAAAATCGATCCGGAACGAAAGTTGGAACGATTCCATGCTCAAATGGAGCGGGAATCGCTAGTGGAGGGTCACGAAGATTTTGACTGGAGGCAGCCTGTTCCTGATTTCTTTTTATAACATTGACTTTTTTATTCTATTCTGAATTTGTTGAATGTTCATTTAAAATTATATTTTCTAAAACCGTTAAGTTTTTTGTATTCGGTAATTATGCTGGTCTCTGTTTTCGAAACAATCCCAACGGACATGTGTTTTTAGTCTGTGATCATTGACTGAAATTTCATTTCTTCGTGTGTAGTGAAGTCTAATGGCTCCGTTGGAGTTACAAGAATTAAAATGTTTGACGAAGGTTAAACTAGATTATTTTATGTTTGGTTTGGTTATTGCTTTCTTTATATGTGGTAGCACTGTCAGAAACAACCCAGGAACTCGAAGACAGTGTTCCACAGAATAAAAAACCGTAACATTCTTATACCCGCTAGTCTCTGTCGATTTTCAGTTTACTACCCATTACCCACTTTAAATTTCATAACTTTCCGGTAGCTTTAAAGTTCAAACTTTTAATTATAAGAACATTGAACTATAAATTTGCATGAAAAATTAGCACCTCGGAAAATTTACAAAGCGAGTCGATTACATGTTTGGTAAAACAATAAACCCACACTTTGTTTAAGTTCAAACAATTAAATAATTATACAGACAATTCAAAAGCTCAGATGGAAAGGAACAGACAGAGTTGATTAATTCTTTTTTCAACGAGTTTAGTTTTGTCTAAAGGAATCTTGTACTTGCATATGGGACAAATCTTTTTATTATCACGCCAAAAGCATTTTACGACTCCGGTTGCATTTGATGACATGGAATTTGACTTTTTGTCTGAATTATTTTCATGCTTTCTGAAGCGCTTTCCTCTCCCTCGTTGTCGATTGAATCTCCTTCAATATTCTCGTTGTCGGATTCTTTTTTGTTCTTTTAAAATGTTTGACAAAGGTTAACTAGATTATTTGTTTGTTTGGTTATTGCTTTCTTAAAATGAAGTGGTGCCTAAAGGCACCGGTTTTTAGTCTTCTTATTTTTTCTTCTTTAACAGTCGTGTTTTCTTCCGCAGTGGAAACACACTATACACTATATCCCATTTCTCAAACACCCCTTTGTGCTTATTGCAGAACTCCACTTGTTCATCCTTGCTTTGAACCTGCAGACTGAGGAGGCAACACAAGACCCTGGGATTCTTCGGAATCCCAACCAACTCTCTCGAAAGTCAATAACCGACAGATACCTTGATTTAGGTTTGCGCATGTGTCAGGAAATGTAAGTTAAGCTTTCAAGTTTCCCGTGTCGAACTTTGAAATAAAACGTGGTAGTTTCATCAACGACCGTTTAATTAACATCGTAGCATGTACGGAATTAAATTGACGCGTTTATAAATCGGTTTACACATGGAACTGTCGGTTACAAGTTTGGTCTGTGAACTCAAGCTTTGTCGTGAATATTTCACCGCACGGACATTTAATAAACCTCGAAGCAGTTTGCCAATCGATTTCATTTCACTTTTGATTTAACGTTTAGATCAAACATTGTTTTCAGGAGTTTTTCACAGAACACCGTTTTATTGTCGTGAAGTGTGGAATTATATTTACGCTTTTAAGTTTGTCAGATGCTTTCTAAACGTATAACTTCCCATTGCAAAGACAGATGCATTAGCAAAACGTTCTTAAGTTTATGAGTCGCTTTCAAAACATGACTTTCATTGAACATTGCTTTCAAAAGTTTTGTAATTAATGCTACACAGACCGTTGTTAATGAAAACAGCAGGACCGAATATGAAAAATTTGCATCTCTTTGTTCAACGAGCCAAACCAAATTCCCCCAGGAGGATATGAATGAACAGGTATGATTTGAAAGAGCAAATGGTTGGGTTTTCATGTCAATCACAAACACCATTGTGCCATATAAGAATGTAAAACTTTTATTGAGTGGTTCGTTTACAAATTAAACTGTTTTTTTGAAACCTTATTATTTGTGTCTTTGATTCCCATATCATTCCCAAACAAAAATCCCTGTTAAATAATTGTTGTCATCGGAAAAGCAAAGAAAAAATTCAATGTTCAAGATAAGTCATCAAATTTATTTACGAGACTTTGGGCTAAAAACCTTAACATTACACTAAGAAATGATACTGCGCATGCGTACTGTTTGAAAAAATCCGTTGAGTTTACAACATGTGTCCCATATGGAAGAGACCCTACATCGCTATCATGTTTGTAATTGAATTTGAACTCATTTAGACCAAAAAACCCTACTGCGCATGCGTACTGGTTGAAAAAATCCAAAGTGTCACATCCATGTTGTCCCACATGGCAGAGAACTTGTGTCCCTATAAAGGGATCTCAGAATTCGGGGGTTAGGTATGAAAGCACTACACGACTTTGGTCGTTTGTTTTCTGCACTGGCGGGGGCCCGCCTTGAATTGGATGGGCCCCCCTGACTTTGTTGAATAAATCATGAGATCCTCCATTTTGAATTTTTAATGAGAGTCGCCATTTTGAATATTTTACTCAATTTCGCCATTTTGAATTAGCGTTATTAGGACATGCGTAGTTGCAATCCTTAGGGTTAATATGCTAATAGGGTTAGGGTTATTAGGACATGCGCAGTTGCAATCCTTAGGGTTAATATGCTAATAGGGTTAGGGTTATTAGGACATGCGCAGTTGCAATCCTTAGGGTTAATATGCTAATAGGGCTAGGGTTATTAGGACATGCGCAGTTGTAATTCTTAGGGTTAATATGTTAATGACTTAGGGTAAGGACAATAGATCTAGGGTTAAGACAATAGAACCTATTGTTCTCTAAACAATAGCCCATTGTTCTCGAGAACAATAGATCTTTTGTTTCCATTGTTCAAAGGTGCGAAAAGTGGTCGAAAAGGGCCGATAAGACTACTAAGGTGACTGTCCACTTAATGTATTTCATTTATTTAAGGGCCTCACACCTCAACCGACCGTAAATGCTCGTGTGGAACTACGTGCTTTGTACCACATGCGATGTCATCAATTCTAACGCAGCCTTACTAATGCAGGGAGAAGAGGTCCTTCAATCTGTGGCCAAATGAGCGTGATTCAGCCAATCAGGCCAAAGAAAACTAAAAACTCATGTTACTTTGACCAGAAATTTCGATTGAAAAATTTATCTTGTTCCACCCCGCGTGTACTTTCTTCAATAATCTCACAATAATTTGGCATCGGCAACAAAAGCTAGCGTAGCCTGCAAGCACGCTCTCTCAGTTTGGGGAGCGAGCAGCGAGAGCCGCGAAGTCCTCGCGTGAAAGCCAACGCGAAACCGTCGCCGCAAACCTCCACGCGAGAGCCTTCTTGCAGACTGACGCCAGCGGAGCCGGGCTTGAGACAAATGCGAATTTCGCATTTAAATACCTCTATAGAGACAATTTAAAATTTCGCAAATAAGTTTCTCTGTATATATATATATATATACAGAGCGAAAACTTCGCCTTTAATTAATTGCAAAATTTTTAATTTTCTCTATAGAGGTACTTAACTGCGAAATTTTTATTTATATATATACCCCAGTGCAGGTAGTTCTCACATTGTAAACAACATTTTGGGTGTTTTTTAACCAAATGTGCGGGCCAGAAAACGCCTCGACTACTAGCTTCAAATGACGAATGGTTCAATAAGGAAATAGTATTTTATTTAAGCCGATTTAAAAACGAAGGAAATAAGCATGAATGGGTGTCACTCTGCCTTGTTGCGACTTTCGTTTTGACTGGCGAGATTGTCAGGTCAATGGTTTCACTAATGGGCGGCTTTGACTCCTTATTACAAAAGACAAAGGTTAAGGAATTAGCGTCAAAGCAGTTGAAGGCACAAAGCCAACATAAACTTGAAAATTGTCTTTCGTTCTGTTCATTTTATTCATTTACTTGCCTTGCCCAAGTACGTGTAACCTCCAATCGGAAGTTGAGGAATCCCAGGGCAAAAGTCTTCCTCCTCCCAGGATTCAAAGCTTTGCATCTTTTTCTGTAGTATCAAAGACATTGAATATTATGCCAAGCTAAGACCACTGTGCTTGCGCGCACATACATTGAGCTATAACAACAAACTCGTCCTATGAAAAGTACACATTAGGGTTTTTTATAAGATTCTTGATCACGTTCACATTGGCTTTCTGTTTTTGTATACAAAGAACTTTTTTTCAAAATAATAGGACATTCAGTACTGGTTAAGGGTGTGATTGAATGAGGCTAAATCCATGCTATGAGAATTATGCTTTCCGAATTGAAACATAAGATCGCGACACACATAAAAAAACTAGTGATCAAATTGAACATCTCTATGATTCTATGGATTTTTCGAATCAGTGCATCCTAATAATAATAATAATAATCATAATAATAATACAAAGAAGCGGTTGCCTCGATTAAAAAGTATCCGGGGAATATAACCACAGGGCGCTCACACAATCGGTGTTTGTAGCCATTTGTAATTTTACGGTAAAATTATGTATGGGATTTCCCATAAGTGTCATGGTACATGGTATAGCGACGTATCGCTAAATATATATATGGATTAATGCTAAACAGACGCTAAATTACCTTATCTGTGGTGTATTGTCGCGCTTTTGCCTCAGAAGTAATATTTAAAGCGAGTTTGAGGGATTTTGAGTCAACGGCGAACTCCCATACACAAATCCCATACATTAACTGTAAAATTACAAGCGTTACACGAACAGATTGTATAACAGCAAATTGCTCATACACATTTCCTTTACAGAGAAGCCCGTGCCACTCCTTTGCAGAAAACACTTACCCGAAGACGCTTGTCCTCCTTTTTATACATGCGGGGTATTCCTGGTTCGTCGTTGCTTGAACTATCCACCTACACAGGGGTCACAGTGTTATTTTCTATGGAGAGTCTGAAAAAAGTTTCTTAACACAACAAATTGCCCATCTCTGGATTTGCCCTAAAATTACGCACCAACCAGAATAAGACAAAAAATACCTTTATAATTTTGCGCAATTTTTCCATGGCAATGAACATTGCCTCCTCCTCGTCCTCCACTTGATAACTTCTCCACCAACTGTTTGATTTTTCACATTCTTGTCCTTTTACCACATCAAACGTTTTTTTAGGGGAATCCATATTGTTGAAACAAAGTTGAAATGGGAAGCGCATGCAAATAATTATGCTGTTTAAAAATGAGTTGATCACCGACACCGGAAATAGCGACCAGATAGCGACTTCCCTAGATTTGTTTTCCAATTTGCCGCAGCCAATCACTTGTTGCGTAATGGAATATGTATGTCAAAGCAAAAAAACTAGCTTAAAGCAATAATTGCGAAATTAAACTTACGAAATGGTGGCTACTGGGCAGCCTGATTTGTCGACATTTTCCATCGTGGGGAAAACAAAGTTATTAATTATGACCGATTCTGCCCTGGAAACAATATTGTCTGAAGCTTGGATATGTCAAGATAACAAAAGAGTTTCCTTTACAATTGATAATCGCATGTTGTGAAACCGTTTAGAACAAAGCAATTTATTGACACTTCTCAAATACCACAGCAGTTACATTGTCAGTTAAGTAATTAGAAATTAGAAATTAGAAATAGCAAATGAGTCTAATCGACGCTGTTGTGACTGAAATCTCGGTTTTTTTGTCATGTTTCTTCGATGTGGATTTCTTTTGAATTAGAATGTCCATGTGCTATTTTGTCCCCCCCCCCTCCCCCACCTCCCCCCACCCCCCACCTTATCGCATCTTTAAAACACTTAAATTCTTTATTAATTGAATTTTTGTTGTTATTTTTTATATTTTTGTTATTTATTTTGTTACTCTCGATCCTCGACAAAAAGATAGACTCGCTTCAGTTTATACTAGTCTGGTTAGTTACGATAGAAGAAGTTGATTGATAAAAACAAGATACAGAGGTTGTTAATAGGATTTTCTTTGGGGTGTCCGCTTACGGGAGCTTAAAAACAAAGAAAAAGTCTAAGTCGTAAACTCTGAAAGTGTCCGCGGCCGCTTACGGGAATGTCCGCTTACGAGAATGTAAAAATACAGAGTTTGTATGGGAGTTAAAACGGGGTTTCAAACAAAGCAGCCATAAGTAGAGCTGTCTGCTTACGAGAGTGTCGACTGTATCACCAAGGAAAAACAGACAGTTGTCATTAATTTCAACTTGAATTTATTAATATACTCATCAAAGTTACAAATATAGTTCCAAACGACTACAATGAAAATTATGTCAACAAAAAGCTCTTTAGCCTATTTACAATTAGCTGTAGGTGTACATGTTTACCGAGCTACAAATCTTAAGAAGCGTTGATCTTATAATGTCCATAAGTCAGTGTCTCACATCCGTTTGGTAAAATATAGCGTTTGTCGTCATAGGGAGATAAACTTGTTTTGGTTAAAGTCACAGAATAGAGTTGATGATTCTCACTTTGAATTTGGTTCAATCCACGCCATTTGTATAGTTGGCATTTCCTACAGTCACCGTATTATGTATACACTTTACAAAGTTAACTACCAGGGAGGTGAATGTGTTGTTCTTTTACGACGTTTGGCGGTTTTGGTTGCTTTTCTAGGTGAAGATAGATGATAAAGAACGCTTTTTTCTTCTTGTTGAGTTGATGGACATGTTTTACTTGTGGAACATTGTCTTGAGTCTTTGCTGTTTGCCGTGTCATGAAAGAGAACCACTTTAACCTTGGGTTGTATTTTGGCCTTTTGCAGGTACTTTCTTCGCAGAATGTGATCCAGTTGATGCACATCAGTGAGATGATTAGATAATTTCATGAGGTATTTTGCTCCGCATCCCGGAATTGGGCAATCGCGACACACTTGTGTAACCATGTTAACAGCTCGAAATCTTAACGCAGATAAAGACCTTTAACAAAAGGTTCAGCTTAAAAAGACGAGGACAAAAAGGACAAAACAAGGACACTAGGGACAGTTTAAGGTCAATAAGGACAAAACGAGACAAATTGGACATATCAAGTCTTAATGCCTTTCTGTTAAATCAATCATTTTTTGGCATTTTTGAAATGTTTGATAGGGGATAGGGTTAATGATTAACGTCTGTTGATTGACAGCTGCTACCACAGTCTCTTGAATTTGTGTTTGGAGGTTACTTAAGGGACAAACATTACACATGTAATGTTTGAATGAATTCCTTTATATCCTGTGAGTGTTACAACTGTATGCATTTTATACTAAATAACTAGGGGGGGCAGTTCATCTTGGAATAATGGCAGACATAACTACTTTGGATTTTTTAATCTTTTATCAAAACTTTTGTACTTGCAAAGTTTTGTAGAAATCGGAGAGATGGCTTGTGCCACACTTGGTCCTTTGGTGGACTCACTCTTAATATCAACTATGACGAACCTTCCCTCTGGATTGGAAAAAGATTTCATTTTTAAAAGCACACATACTTCTACGCTGGTGCTAGAAAAGCTGCTAAATACGGTAGAATACCCCTACTCTGCAAACCACATGTGCTCTTTGTCTTTTGCAGAATGAACTTCTTGTAGAAAATAAACGGCATATTTCTTCATCCTAAGCCAATGGAAGGTCTCACGCCTTTTCATAGTATTCTACAAACCTCGCGTATAATGAACAAATTACTAGTTCAGTGTTGTAAGGGATAGCTTATGGATAATTATAGACAGCAATTGTAAAAGATAGAGATGTTTCAAATATGCTAGTAATTTGTATGACTTAACTCCAGTTTGCATAAAAACAACGAAGAATACTTCACTGCAGACTCAACTGCAATCAGCTTTTCAAAGTTACCTGATTTCTTCTCCATAATTATGGAGCTGGCAAAGGGCAATTGCTATAGCTGATATCTAACAGACCTGCAGAGAAAATTATCCAGGAAAAAGAAAACATGAGTATTTTTACATGTGTCTCTAGGGCAGACACCCTCATGATCAGTTCTAGCTGTCCACCCAAGACAAGTGAGAGGTGTGCGTCTTTAATGTTGGAAGTTCTTGTAACAGCTAGAAGAAAGTCACGCTAAAATTGTAACAAAATCTTTCTCAAGGCTGTGTTCCATGTAGAAAGACATTTCATATCGTACTAAAAAAACAGTCTATGACATGATATGCTTTTTAAAGTGACTAACCTTTTTTTTACTTGGAGCTGTGTCGACTGCATTCAAACATTTCACTTCCTGTCATCCCCGGCATTGTCAATCAAAGTATGATAACCGCAACTCAATCCAAGACAGAAAGCAAAATATGCGAATTCAATCCTTACGGATAGAGTTCGATTGAGTTTGGCAGTTGAACGCAATTGAACAGCAAGCTTACTGTAATAACTCAATGGAACTAATCTTTCTCAAGGCTGTGTTCCATGTATCGTACTAAAAAAACCAGTATGACATGGCATGCTTTTTAAAATGACTAATCTTATTTTTTTACTTGGAGCTGTGTGGACTGCATTCGCACATTTCACTTCCCGTCATCCCCGGCATTGTCAATCAAACGTTTGATAACCGCAACTCAATCCAAGACAGAAAGCAAAATATGTGAATTCAATCCTTATGGATGGAGTTCGATTGATTTCGGCAGTTGAACGCAATTGAAGAGCGAGCTTGCTGTAATCACTTGAGTAAATCAAACTCAATTAAAATTCTATTGGATTGGACATCAAGAATGCAGTGAAGGCCTTCTGTCTCAATGGAACCCCAATCACATGATTTTCTTTTACACTTTTTATTCACATTCCAACAAATGATATACAAGGTAACAGTTGCAACTATTATTACAGCATAAACTTAATGACTTATAACTTAATAACTGAAATAATAACTAAACACTTTTTACTCTACCGGGCAATAAAACACAAAACAACGACAATGTACCAAGGATAAGGGGAAAAAATCTCAATAAAGGGAAAATAATCAATTTAACTTCTCTATTTTATATTTAAAGAGGACATTAATAATAAATTCCAATATAATAATTGGATTTTCATTTAACTTGCTTGAGTAGATATACGTGTAGTATTTCGTAAATAGAAGGGTATAACTGAACTTTCTCACAACACCTTCAGCAGCATGTTGCTTAGATAGACCAAACAAAATTTCTTCTGACACAGGGTTAAAGTTAGCATTGTTAGAAGTGTTGAACCAATCCGGACCTGGCGGACAAAATACTAAGTAAATTGGCATTCTATGAAAGTATAGTCAATCGAATCCAGCTCTCCACAATGTAAACAATAGCCGTTGTCTTTGATTCCATATCGAAATAATTCCTTTTTGGTGACAATGATTCGATGAAGAAACTTGCATTGAAACTCTCTTGACTTTTTTTTCTAGACAATTTTGGGACAGCCAATCACTTATGATTGTAAAAGCCATTATCGCAACTGGGAATTCTGCATGAAACAAGACAAACAGCCCCGGTAAATATATTGTAATTCATCTCCAACCAGCATGAAACCATCGTTACATTCAAAATGCGCTTTACCCTTGAATATGATGATGTATGGTTTTCTTCGGCCATCCAGAAGGCGCCCCGGATCACCACTATTTGCTGCTCTTATATAATTTGGTAAGTGGCTGTGTGGTGTCATACAATGGTTAAGTGTAGTTTTGACAAACTGTTAATTGTCTATTCCAATAGACAATTGGCAACTGGGAATTCTGCATGAAACAAGACAAACAGCCACGGTAAATATATTGTAATTTGTCTCCAACCAGCATGAAACCATCATTACATTCAAAATGCGCTTTACCCTTGAATATGATGATGTATGGTTTTCTTCGGCCATTCAAAGGGCACCCCGGATCACCACTATTTGCTGCTCTTATGTAATTTGGTAAGTGGCTGTGTGGTGTCGTACAATGGTTAAGTGTAGTTTTGACAAACTGTTAATTGTCTATTCCAATAAATTAATACAGCTTAATATGAATTTCAAAACTGGTGTTCAATATACCATGCTATCTCAGGAGAATTGCACGAAATCAATGCAGCAGCAGCACAAGGAGCATTCATGCCTTCTTTGTTTGATCCTGACATTAACATGCCCTGTACTTGCAAAAAGAATTCTGCAAATTGTTTATTGATGTCAGAATCATTAACAAACACAACACCATTTGTGCATGTAAGGCTCTGTTGAATTTTTTTACTGCAAGTTAAATGCAATGAAAAGGGATTAGTATAAATAGTCACCCAATAGTATTGAATTAAATAATGCAATTGAATAAAAGTAAAAATTGAACGTGTATGCAAAATATTGTGAGAAATGCGACATTAATTATTCTTATTTCAATAATATTAACAATTTTGCCTCAGCTTAAAATATTTTTTTAAATAAATTTTTCACATTGAGTCGAATCCTAAAATTAATATCAACAGACTTTAGACATAAGGTACACTGTGTATCAGTTGAAAGGGTGCGTGGAACAATGCCCTAACTGACTTGATGCAACATCAAATTCTTCCTGTGTTTCCCAAGGGAATACAAAGCAATTTGGAAGGAGAATCTTAACAGTTTATCAGAAGTCACTAAGGGCTTTTTTCCAGGCAACCCTTCCATTGAAAACTCTTATTTTTAAGTTGGGGAACTGGTCAAAAGTTTATATGTTATGAATTACGACCAATAAAACTGACACACGTCATGTATGTTATGTCTTAAAGCTAACAATTATACAAACAGGAAAACTTATGCAGATGAGCCACAAAGGAGCTGATTCCCACCACTCAGAAACATTAGATGGACCTTGTGTGGAATGCCTTGGCGAAGAGCCAGCAGGAAAAGGCTCATAGAATATCACACACATTTTGTTTCTGAAAAAATCATACCCAACGAACTTTCCGCTAAAAGTGATAGATAAAATTCATTTTGTTAATTGCATGGTAACATTAATGATTCATTTTGCTCTTTTTGGCATGATCCAGACTTTATTATTTCATTGGCCTTGGTGCAGGCACAAAATATGTCATGTATGTATGTATGCATGGAACAGGGCATATTATATATGAACAATGTTGAAAAAAATGCAACAGTCTTCAATTAGCACTTTTTAACATCATGAAATCATTCAGTCTCTAAACAAGTTTAGTCCATTCCCATTTTATATAATAATTGTTATATTCAACAATAAAAAGATAGAAGCCCACATACTCCACACATCACTTGCTGATGTTGCATTCCGCAATATTCTCGCAACAGTGAATGCAGATACTAGTTGAAAGGCGATGGCATTCTTGCCGAAACATCTTGACAGAGTGTGGAACATCGAAACGAAAGGAACAGGTAAGTTATTTTTTAACAGTAAAAATAATACTTATATATTGTTAAACTATAACAAGCAAAATGCATCACCATTTCATATGAAACGACTGTGTATTTTGATTTTATGTTAGTACAGGTGATAAATTTTTAATAGCTGCATCAGAAGGGTTTCTAACATTGGCCCTTTGCTTCTCAAAGCTTAGTACAATGATCGGATGAACAACACTGTCTTAATATAACTACATATTAGTGATGAGTTGTAAAAAAACATTTGAATCCATACAAGCCTATATAATAACTTCAAAATATTTCTGGGAAACCAATAATATACATGTTCATGCACTGAAATTTAAAATGGATGTTATGATTTAACTGTGATATGCAGTTTTTAGATATCTAAAGTTCAGAAGGTTGGTATTGATCACCAACCCGTACTAGTCTAGTATTGCAAAATGGAGAAAACAAAAATGTTTTTCAGTGATGCGTGACACTGTGGTTAAATCCTAAAGTAAAAAGGTGTAAATCTTTTAAAAAGTGTCAATGTCATTTATAACACAAACGTTTCGGGCTGAGCCTTTCTTCAGTGTCTAGTCAAGTCTAGTCTTGGGTTGGTTACCAGCTATTGTTGCTCAGTGGCAGCAAGGACTGCTTTCCCTTGTATGTGCATCTATTGGAAAATATTAGTCAATTACTGGGAGGTCCAATACCGGGAGTTCCGTGCACGTGAAGTGAAATCACTACAAAAATCGCATTCGACCCACTCTTCATCGGCTTTGTACTTCTACCCACATTTTCCGCAAGTGTAGATTTCTTTTTCTTCAAGAAGGTCTTCCAATCGTTTTGGCTGTGGCTTTTGTGTTTTTTTGTTTTCGCTTCTAAGCCAAAGTCCTGGCTTTTCTTGCATTTTCTGACTGGAGCACTTCTAAGAAGCTTTTGCCGGTAAAACACTGATTTCCGGATTAAGACTGCTTGAACTCTTCCGCTTTCTCCTCCTTTCACGTCTCAGACTAGCATGATGGAACAGAGGGCCTTGTCGATTTCTACTTCCCCTGAAGGTGTTGAGAAGGTATAAGCCCGGAAGCCTCTAGAAGGAGTAGAAAGAGTGAACAGCGCCGATGATCAACTGCAAGGCGTCTGAGCCTGCGCTTCTGGTGGATAAACATACTGCGGGTCACATAACTTCAATAACCAAACCCAGCACATGAACATGAACAGGTTGTTTTACAAGGACAGCATCTGTCAAGTCCATTCAAAACGACAATATTCTCAACGCGGATTTCATTCACACTCTTACGAAACATGGGTAATTGGGGAGCTATAAATGTTAACAGGTGTTCCAGGAAGAGAATCGCTTTCTACATATCAGTCTCCCTGGCTTTCATCAACGCTAATGTCCATTAGTATTCACGTTGTACTTCTAAAAATATCTCGTCTCTGACCTTAAGCGTGATCACGGACCTTTTACCGCGATTTTCTTACATTTGGTCATGCAACAAGTGTGTGATTTCTTTCAGTGAGTGTATCACTTTTAAATCTTTTCTCCTTTCCCTTGTTAGATAGAGGCAGAGAAAACACCAGGATACAATTAACTTTGTTTATTCTTAAACAGTTATCATTTGCGAGAACTTATCGAACTTAGCCTGGAGGTCTGTTGCTAACTTAATCACATCAGTACTTTTCATTACATTGTCATCTCTAGTCGCTGTTGCCAACCTTTGTTCTCTAGTTTGAAAAACATTGGCGGTTTTTTTAAAGCAAGACTTATCTTGCTTAACCTTGTTTTGTTTAATCTGAAGACCATCAATGTGTCTTTGGTGGAACTTCGCATGATTTTTGCACCCTTGTTATATCTTGGTGTCTCTGGACATGTTTTGCTCCTTATATGCTCTTTCAACTTCTGTATGGCGGTCTTTGATTTTTCAATCTTTGTCTCAAAAGGGGCAACTTTGGAGGCTCTGCGTGGTGGTTTGCTTAACTGTTACTGTTTTTGTTCTCATTCGCTTGTTCGAGTCAGGAATGGTGCTTTCGTTTGCTTGACCTTCTGTCTCATCAAGAAGTCGGTGTTCTTCCTCAGCGTCCATTGTGGACTCATCGGTCTAAGTTGACCGTCTTTTGTAAGGATTGAATACTCCATGTATAGATTTTTTAAGGTAAAGCAAGACTGCAGTTTTGATTCTACTCTAAACATGGTTGGGAACAGGGCAAATCACTGTGTCTAGCACATCTGTCACCACATTTCATTCACGGAATCTGATTAGTATGGTTCAGATCGAAGTAGCCATTAGTGAGGGAGACGTTTTTCATGACAACCCAAAGAAACAGTTGTGCAGGAGACTATAACAACAGCAGACACAATAAAATTTGTTTAGATTATTTCAAAGGTTGTTATCTGTTGTCATGCCCAATAAGACTCAAACATGAATTCATGCAATAGATTAGATTAGATAAACTTCAAATATGAAGAAAACTGATACACCTACATTGTATACAAATCATAAGCATAAAAGTTATAAATGTCAGTTATAAGAGACAATAAATCTCTTTATTTCTGACTGTCTTTCAGTGACGATGACAAATGTTTTCTTTGTCTTGCAACAATATCCTAATTGTGATAGAAATCCATTAGAAAATTGAAAACATAGTGAACAGGGAAAGGCTGCATTGTTGAACTACGCGGATGCTTGAGGTTTTTGCTGTGATTTCGGCACTCTTGGCACACTCACCCTTTGGTTGAAGATTTGCAGAGGTGTGGAATCTGTCACCAACCGGGTACACTGTGACAATGGATGCTGCAAAGTTGTACCAGGACCTGCATAAAGGGAGTTGCTATCAAGCTTACGAGCACTAAATTCTGCAGGGACCAGCTCTGGAAAACTGACCTGTTTTACAAAAAAATATTAGGAGTTAAAAACCAATATACATATACATGACTGTGTATACCCATGCCTTGAATAACAAGAACTCTACGAGTGTTATAATCGGACTGTTAAGGGTTTATATTATTAGGTTGGTGTTGTTCGTTTTCTGATATTTGAAAGGGTGGGTTTAGATTGGGTTGATAGCAATTATTTTTGGTTATGTGGATAATTTTAGTGAATTATTTGGTGATATCGATAGTTATAGTCAGTTGGTCACTGGATGGCTTATTTTTTGTACGAGTTGTAAAGTTTTGTTTATAATTGTGCTGACGAGATCTGTGTTTTATGGAACATTATTACGATCTTGTATATTTAAAAGGGCTGAAGATAGAAGGTAAAAAACATTGGTTTAATTTAATATGTTGTCAGCAGTAGTAAATTGTAAAAATTAAAAGTTTCATTTGATTTATTTATTTGTTTTTTAGCTTTTTTCATTAAAGCCATGTGTATCTAATGTTCGGTACAAATTACCTGTGGCTATACTAATTGATTGGGGTGGACCTTTTTGTTGGGAGATCTTTAAAAGTATAGGATGTGTGGCAGGTGTAAATGGGGAATAAGAGGGGACAAGGGAAGGAATAACTGGTATGAGAACTGGGCTATTTTTATTAAGGTCACCGATTTCCAGGTAATTGGATTGTGTGATTCTATGTTATGGGTTGTATTTTAAATGTTTGGGTATGTTTGGGAGGAAAAAGTTTTTCTCATAGGATTTGTAAAATTAAGAGAAATAAGAAATATTGAAGATTTAGTGAAGTTAAAAATTAAAGAACTCTATGACTACTGAAATTAAAATTTAAACGTACATAAGAAATTAAGAATTCCAACATTAGCTTTTAACTACTCCACTATTATTTTTCTTAGCATAAAGTGGTCTAATTAAACAATATAAATCACAAATCACGTTATTCAACAAGTCACTACAACAATATTTTTACTTTTCACATTCAGTAATGTAATATGAGCCTTTTATAAACAGCTATAAAAAGTGACAAATGGCAGGAAAAACATTACTACATGGTACCTTCTAGAAATTTGTACATGCGATCTATTCTTGTAAATACGAGATTACACCACATCTAACATAAATCATAGAAGATAATATGTAATGCTACCTAAATCATGTTTTTCTTTAAAAACTAAGACGCCAACATACATTTAGAATACGAAAATAAGAAAATCAACGAGGAGCAGTACAAGGGATTTTGTAGAAAATTTAATAGCGACAACCCAATTCCCCCGTTAATCGTATATAATTAAAAACAGACACAAATTAAGACATTTTTTATTTCATTTCCTTTTGCAAGCGTTATACATTGATGACCGCTTGTTTTATTGTAAAATATAGAAGGGTATCGATTTTGTAGTTTGCGTGTAGCATGCTATCAACGATGTAGAACTATGGATTTTTGTTTTATAAAAAGTTGTAATGCCATCGATTTTGTATTATTTACGTATCACTTGCTAATGAGGATGTAAAAGTCGTAGAATATCGATTAACAAAAATATTTTAAAATGTAAAAAGTCACGTGTCGTTTTCTGGAGAGAAAAACATGGTTTTATTGTAAAGTATAGAAAGGTATCGATTTTGTAGTTTACGTGTAGCATGCTAGCAACGATGTAAAAACTATCGATTTTTGTTTTATAAAAAGTTGTAATGCCATCGATTTTGTATTATTTACATGTCACTTGCTAATGATGTAAACGTCATAATATCGATTAATAAAAACAATTGAAAATGCAAAAAGTCACACATGCCATTTTCTGAAAAAAACATGCGTGAAACACAAAAGTTCATTATTTATTATTCCTGTATTCCTGCAAGGCAAGTTGATAAGTGCAGTTGGCAGTGGAGTCATTCTTCAGATTTATCTTGTTCATTTTTTGGCTCTGTTGTTGTAAATCATAGTTAGTAGCACTCCCTGTTTGCTATCAACATCTGCGCACACTGCAAAGCCGCAACTGCCTTCCTTTTGGGTGCGGTTGCAGACATAGAAAAAGTAATTCTTCATTTGGGTGTCTGAAGCTTTTGGTGGGGCGTCTATCAGTTTGCAGGGTTCGCCGTGAACAATGCAGGAAGGCGGCGAGTTTGTCCAGCAAGTGCATTTTCTGAAGGGCAGATAACAACGGTTAGAGCACCAGTAGTTGGGGTGAACCATCTTAGCTACTGCTTGTAAAAATGGGCGTAACGCATGGGGCTGCAATCGTTGTGTTCCAGCTTGTCGCCTTTCTTTCTTTCCTCTTCTAAGGATCTGTGCTTCTTTGACTGTTCCTTGAAAGTGGTGTTGTCTTCTTTGGGGTGGCGGCAACAGCATTGACGTTTTTTCATAGTTGCCAACTCAAAGGCAGCTTCTTCCAGCTCGTCTGTCACCGAGACGCCTCTATTCTGCAGATGTACATCTTCCAGGGTGTTGTCTGTTGTGTCGTTGATGAATTGAATGTCTTTTTCTGTGGGCTCATCTTAAATATCTTCATCGTCACTCTCAATGGCACGTTTGCGTTTGCCCTTGTTTATTGCAGCTTCTTCTTGGATGTAGTCATTTGTGCTTTTCACTACTTTGGAGTTTTTGGGAGGCATGTTTTCGCTTTGAAAATGAACTGCTAAATGAATGTTTGTTTCACGCGCACATGTTTTATTAAAACAAGTCTAGACAAATATGCTTATCAGGCTTCGGCGGCGTCTTTTGCATCAGTTATAGATGTCTTGTCCACGTCTACATTTCCTTTGTCTTCCATTTCAAATTGAACATCTTGCATGGTTTCCTACAAAGAAAAGACGCGAAATTGTTCAGTGTCTATTGTAATAACTGCTCACTAAAAGGATTTTAAAAAAGGATTTTTATTTTTTGTTCGTAGTTATTAAAATGAGGAATGAGCTACAACGACCTACAATGACCTTCAATAGCCATATCATCAACTGTTAATTAAAAATAGCCCCGGCGTAGCCAATCGATAAAAATCGGTACCGGTAAAAATCGATAAAAATCACTTTGGTAACGTAAATTGGTAGAAATCGATAAAACAATTTGGTCTGTCAAATCGGTATTATTGATTTCTAACGGAAAACGTTCTTTGTTTGTTTTTGGTATAAAAATAGCTGGTATACAATGAACAAACACGCTGGGCCAGAGGGAGTCGAAAATCTGCCACCACAAATGCGGCCATAAATAACTTTCTATGTTTTCATCCGATTAATCTAAAATTTTAGACCAGAACAGATCTCCTCATTACCGAGGTACGCAAGATTTTGGTTTTCCATTTTAAGGGATTTTTTGGCGGGAAAATGATGTCACTAACTTGGCGCCAAAATTTAAATGTCACATTTTGAAACATTTCATTACTGATTCTGAAAGAGTATGTTTCCACGACTCCAAAACTGAAGAGGTAACTGAAATATCTTAATTGAGTACAAAGTTATAATCACTCGAACTTTCAATTTGTGCTATTTTTATTAAAAAAATGGCGGGAATTTCAAAATACAAGTAATGATATCTTTTAGCTGAATTAACATATTTCAGTTATCTCTTCAGTTTTGGAGTAGTAGAAACATGCTCTTTCAGAATCAGTTATGAATCCCTTAAAATGAAAAACCAAAATCTTGCATACCTCGGTAATGAGATCTATTCAGGTCTAAAATTTTAGATTGATCGGATGAAAACATAGAAAGTTATTTATGGCCGATTTTCGACTCACTCTGGCCCGTTGTGAAAATGTACTTATTCAATTAAACACGTTTACTTCACCATTTGTAACTCGAAGGAGTTGATTTTCATGTTCACAAGAGATACGAAACGATAAACAAAACAAGGCAAACAATAAATGCAGAAAAAATTTTACATTGACAGCAATTACTATTATTCACAAGTAAATATGATGGGAAATATTTTTCTAGGTCTCCAAATGAAAGGTATATAAGAATATATGAATATGAAAATTACTTGTACTTAGTGAAATCGTGGTAAGATTCGGTCAGGTCCTTTTATTTTCATTGGCCTTGGTAACATAGATGTACCACCATGATGGCGAGTGCAATTTGAGCTGTTTGAAAAACTCACAAGTGCAAATAAATCCTAAATTGAACGAGAAAACCGTATGATTGCCTGTTTATAAATATACATGAAAAAATTTGCGTCCATTTTTCTTTTAGCCTGCGAGCAAGCTCTCGGGTTCGGGATTTTGGGGGTGGGGGTGGGGGCGGGGGGAGGGAAACAAGCGAGAGCTTGCAACGATGTCTCAGAAATTTGAATGTCTCCGTCCAAAAGTGGACGGAAAATGCTGATTGGTTGAGATTTAATTTGATGATGACATTGTCATGGTGTCAATTCTTTGTGCGTCGTGATCAAGACAAACAAACAGAGAGCGGAGGAGATTGCATTCATAAAGCATGCGAGAATTTTTCTAAATATCTGGGGCGCTTTCCATTCAACCAAAAATTCCGGGTTGGGAAGTGAATGGAACGTAAATTTCCCGGAATAAAATTCAGGAAAATACCGTTCCATTCGACCATTCCTGCTCGGCCCAGTTTCTCCGAGCTGGAATCAAGATGGCGTCTCAATATCAGTGCACGGCGTGTTTGTTTTTCACCGAAAGCTTACAGCTCTTACTCGAGCATGATTGCTCACGTAACATAGCTAGTACAACAGCAGAAAATATGGCCACAACTAGGACTGGTAAGTAGCACAGAAATGCTTATAAGCTTATGTATTAAACGAATGTAATAAATCACGAGAAAGTAGTCTCCGACTTGATTTTTAAAAATATTCCTTCACATGATTAACAGCTAGCTGCACTGAAAAAAATATCGTTCTCGCTTAAAATACCGTTCGTTTTAACTTCAGAGTCGTCGAATAACTCCAAAGCAAGTAAAAGAGGCAAGGAGTCCGCCATTTGTCAGATTTTGTTTTGACTGTTTTGCTTTGGTTTGTTGTATTTTCGTGCGAAACTTGAAACGTGATGGTCTGGAACAACCAACCGGAAAATACTGTTCCATTCGCCACACGGAATACCCGGAATTTGAAACCGGAATTTTTGGTCGAATGGAAAGCGCCCCTGAAGTTTCCTGTGGAATTGAAACCCGAGCAATGTCAAGCAGTTGAAGCACTACTTAAAGGTAGCGATGTCCTTGCTGTTTTGCCGACGGGCTATGGCAAAAGCTTTATATTTTAACTGTTTGCTGCCGCGGCTGCAAATTTTAAAACGAGGCATCAAACAGTGTTGGTTGTCTGTCCGTTACAAAGCATCTGATCGACGATCGACGACCAGGTAGCAGCAGCCAAAAGTATTGGAATGTCTGCGGCTCTTGTTGCCGATGAAGAATTAAGATCGGCGAAGTTTCAGCTTTTTTTTGGGTCAGACGAGAAAATTATCGACCAGCATTTGTGACCTCTAACGCAAAAACGATACTATGGGCTTTCCGTTCCAGTCGTTCCCTTAGAGACAGTTCAGGTAAAAGATTTTTAGCCATTTGAACGGCTATTGAAAGAGCTCTAGTGTTTTGGCCGGTGATTTATTTTTGCTTTCATTCACTCACCATGCCATATATGTAAGTGAAACCTTTTCAATATAAACATCTCGCTATTCACAGAATTATAAACACGCATTCAAAAGAGAAACACCTTCAGACTGGTGAAGCAAACAGTCTGGCTGTCGTAAAGTATGTTGCGTTACCAACACTTTTTTTATTTTCATGTCTGTTTACATTAATGCTCGGTTTCGGTTTGCGGTGATTGGCCAAATTCTGACAGCTCGGACAATGGAGAACCACGGGAAGTATTTGGGGCGGTATTCAAATTTCTCAGACATTGTTGCAAGCTCTCGCTCTCCGCTCCCCCAAACCCGAAACCCCGAGAGCTTGCTCGCAGGCTATTTTTCTTTTTGCAAAACATGTTTGCATGAATTTTTTTAATTTGTAATTTGCACTGGTGTTACAGTTGAACTGCACTGCTCTTAGCCAATCAGAATTGAGTAATTGTTTCATGTATATTTTTAGGCACCGAATAGATTAACAAGAACAACAATAATAAAACTAATAATTGACCATTTGGATACTTACAGTACTGTGCAAAAGTAATGCAAACGAATTTCGACGAATTTCGTTCTTTGTTCTCCGCGAATTATCGCCGAAGTTCGCGGAAATTTCAGAATGAAAATGCGCTGCTATTTCGGCAGAACGAAACGAAATGGCCGCGAACTTTAGCTAATGCAAACGAAAATTCTGACTAACGAAAATTCAAAGTAACGAAAATTCAAACTGGCAAAAATGCAAACTAGCGAAAGTTCGGACTTACGAAAATACGAACTAGCGACAATTTGATCTTGTGGAAGGAAAGGAAAGGAAACGAAACGAAACGAAACCAGCGAAATAACAGACATGTCGTTATGCTTGTTAAGATTTTACCTTCGATTGAGTCCTCTGTCGCTGCTAATGTATGTTTATTGTTCAACAAGTTTGTCAAGTTGTATTTTTGCCCGTATTCGTTTACACTCACGCTTGACCTGCGATCAGGCGGCCTTTTTTAACCCGTGAATACGCGCAAGCGTAATGAACGGGATTTTGGTATTAAACGGCGGCCAATTCGCTCGCTCGTTCTATCACTCAGATGTAAACTTTTTCCGCATATCTTCCTTGAAATAACAAAATTTGACCTCGTTAATTAGTCAAATCCTGGGTGGCGCAGTGTGTAAGCGACCAGACTATAGAGCCGTAGAACGTGAGTTCGATTCTCGTCGGGACCGATTTTTCTTCTTTTTTTTTTCGAACTGAAAATTACTGGTTTTTTTTTTGTTTGCGTTGGACAAAAGTCGTTACATTTAATTTCCAAAAAAACCCCGCAATATTACGTTACTGCTCACTCGTTCCATCACTCAGATGTATAAAACTTCAGTTAGCACGCGTTAACATTTCTAGTATTCACGAGTTGACTCTAAGGAGCCTTTGATTTTAGCGAAATTTCGGCTTCCACTCGAAAAAAAAAAAGGTCACCTGATCGTAAGGTTAACTCACGCTGAAATTCTTTGACTTTTCGAGGCGATACTAAATTATTATGTACACGACAATCATTCACAAAATAAAGCAATGCCTATAAACATCGATAAACAGAAGGTTTTACGTGCCAGTGTGCATTACGCTAAATTTTCATATTCATGATAACCAATTGTCTAAATTGTACTGAAATGATATCTATGCTGATATCCCAGAGGGAAAAGATAAGAAGACGCTAGACGTTGTCGATATTTTCATTCAAACGAACGCTTACTATGAAAGGTAGATCTGCTGCGAAGGTTATTGTTCTGTTCCACTGAGCACGAGTTAGTTGCCTAGCACGTGACATTTTTTAACCTTGTGACGCGTGACAATCTGCACGCAATCAATTTGTTTTTCATAATTTGTCCTCAGAAACCGCATGTGTGTCTAAACTGGGTTAACTATTACAACGCAAATTAATATATATTTTGGGATTAAAATAAATGGAAAAGCAGAAAGCGAAAGTCGGCATGGAACATTGTAAAATAAATGCTAGTAACATTTGATGTTGTTATTACGCGAATTTCAATACTCACACCTGACGCCCGAAAGACGCGCGACAGTTCACTGTAACTTTCGAAATTTTTTCAGCAGAATTAAAATAGCGCGCATCAAAACAAATTCGAGATAGAAAAACACGGTTTCCTAACCTTTCTAAAGAGCCAAAAATCATTCTGCTGCGATATATAGAAGTGGAGAAATTAATTTTTC
>JAJLRJ010000007.1:23747400-23902400 GCA_024195265.1 Dendrophyllia cribrosa
TTCGGCTGCCTCAAAATGCCTATGTGCCTGATCGTTGGCTGTTCTAGAAAGACTGGTCGAGGTAAGGGAGTCCGATTGTATCGAGTTCCAGCTATTATTACAAATCAAGGCCCAGAAGTTGAGGAATTGAGTATCGAGTGACGGCAATTGTGGATCTCTGCAATAAGCCATGCTGATCTTACGGATAAAATCTTGAACAGCGATAAAGGTTGCGACCAACATTTCCATTCTGGAACTGCAGCTCCTTTGTGGGATCGTTACAACATTGACTGGGTTCCCACTCTCAATTTAGGCCATGACAAAACGGCGACACAAGGTGAACAACATCAAGCCCAATCGCAAGAGGCTCGAGCAGAGAGGTCAAAGGAAAGGCGAAAACGTCAAGCGGAACAACAGGAACAAGAACGTTTACTGAAGCAGCAGAAATTAAATGAGCCTGGAGTTCCCCTTGCTGATTTTGCTGCTGAGATCGAAAGTGCAAGTACCAGTTCAGAACAAGGTCAAGTGGAGAACTTAGACTTGCAACCTACAGACCAGCAAGAATCAGATCCCAACAAGCAAGCAACACACAGCACATGCTCTACTCAAACAGAAGCTTTCGATTATTTATATCGCTCCGTGGAATCTCTTTCCATCAAGGACTGTCCACGAAGTGATGCCTCAACTCAAACAGAAGAGTTTGATTACTTGTTTGCCGAGTCAGTGACTAGCAAGCCTTTTGACAAAAATTATTTCAACGAGAATAACGGGAAAGTGTCCTTCTACACTGGTTTGCCAACATATGAAGTACTGGAAGCCACTTTTAATCATGTTGCACCAAATGTCAAACGAAGAACACAATCCCTTTCTTTATTTCAAGAGATGGTTATGGTACTGATGAAATTGAGACTCAATGTTCCACACCAAGACCTGGCCTACCGATTTGGAGTCTCTATGTCCACAGTATCAAGGACATTTGCACACTGGCTGGTCATGGATGTGCGGTTGTCCCCACTGATCAGGTGGCCAGAGAGGGAAGAACTTTGGAAGACCATGCCCCAGTGTTTTAAGTTTTCGTTTGGAAATAAGACAACCGTCATTATTGACTGTTTTGAAGTTTTTTGTGTAAAACCGACTAACCTCCTGGCTAGAGCACAAACGTTTAGCTCGTACAAACACCACAACACAGTCAAGGTCCTCATCGGCATAACCCCTCAAGGCTGCATCTCATTTGTCTCAGAAGCCTGGGGTCGACGCACCTCAGACAAGTATCTCACGGAAAATTGTGGGCTGCTCAACAACTTGTTTCCTGGGGATCTAGTTGTGGCAGACAGGGGATTCACTGTTCACGATGGTGTTGCCCTTAAACAAACAAAACTCGTAATTCCAGCATTCACTAAAGGAAAAGAACAACTGGACCCTGTTGACGTTGAAAGAACAAGGGGGATCGCACATGTTAGGATCCATGTTGAACGAGTTATAGGACTTTTACGCAGGAAATACACTATTCTTGAGAATACCTTGTCAGTAGATTTTTTAACCTGAGATCCAGGTACCTATGATTGACCGCATACTCAGAGTTTGCTCTGGACTTGTCAATCTATGTGGCCCCATTGTCCCATTTGATTAGATTAATCTGTGCAAAATACAATGGAATCCCAATTTTTTTAACCTCTAAGGCTACTGTACATTGGTTTGAGAAATCAGAGAGTTCAAATCAATGGTTAAAAATAGTTTAAGAGAGGAAATGACTTCGGGTCCAAGTTATCAGAAGCTTTAAAAAATAGAGGATTTACAAAACTATGCTGTTTCGAAATTTTTTGGTTTCATTTTAAAATGTTGTAAATGTGTGTACCACCACCTGGGGGAAGTCCCTTATGGGGTTGTGTGGCCAATTTGAATATGGTTTTTAGGGATTTTTGTCTCAAAGATGGATTTCGCCTGAAATTAAATGGGATTCTAAGAGGTTCAATGAGGAGATTAAAGAATGAAAATTAGTTTTGAAACACCACCAGACAGTTGACCCACAAGCAACTCCGGCGTTTAGAGGACATTTTAGATGTCCATATTCTTTGCTGTAAACAATTCTTATAAATATGTTCATTCTTGTCTGAGACAGGGTATTATGACTCAAGCTGGTTATGAAAAATTGGGAGATGAGTGACTGAGCCATACCTCCCCAGCTAAAGATATGTTGAGTGCCCCCCCCCCCCCTCCCAAAGGTAACAATGTGCTTTTGTAAAGCTATTTTATATGTTAAACCCAAGAAATTGAAAGAAATTTATTCATTATAACAATGAGAGGTTTCTCCTGTCATGTAATTCCCAGTTGATTTATTTGAAAATACAAATTGACCGGGAGTCGTTGTAAAGCTATTTTATATGTTAAACCCAAGAAGTTGAAATTTATTGATTATAACAATGAGAAGTTCATCCTGTCATGTAATTCCCAGTTCATTTATTTGAAAATACAACTTGTAAAACCAAAAACAGCCAGTTTTAATTAATTATGATATTGTGCACATTTCGAAAAGGGAAAAAAAGACAAATGCGAGATGACCAGTTAAACAGTTTGTTTATTTGTAAAGATATCCACATCATTGATCATTAATAACTGTACGAAAAGGAAAGGTAGTTAAATGTTTACCACTAGATTTATATCCCTTAATGGCTGCTAAGGTCCATTAGCGATCAGTGTCAATTTTCTCTTTGCAATGAATTATCATTATTTTCTTATTTAGAAAACAAGGCCATGAGATAGAAATACGATCATCCAAAATTATTTATTTGGTACCTTCGCAACTCTTGCCTATACTGCTAAGGCAGAAAAAAATATAAGCAATTTTTTTAAGTCATTAGGTTGAAGTTCTTTATCGTACGCCTACTTTAGAAAATTATTACTTAAACCTTTTACTCCCAGGAATGACTAGCAAATAAATTCTCCTAACGATTTTACTACTCTGTCAAGGAGACAGGTGATGAGAATTTGGAAAATAATCAACTATGGGAAAGTGTCTTTATGTTACACCAAATTCTCAGGAACAGAGAACAAAGATTTGTATGGTCATCAGTTAGGAGAATTGAATTTCAGATCTTGGGAGTGAAGGGTTAAGGGGATTACGATTTGTAAAGCAATGAAAGGGAAGTATTTTAATTTGTCAAACCTTACTGGTGGCCAATTGGTTGAAACAGTTTATTTTGTAAATAAATATCAATTACACCTGAAGCTTTTTTGTGTGTCTCAAAAACTATTTAGTTTACAATGTGAGATAGCTGTCCAGGTAGCTAAAAAATGTTAATGCTGCAATTATTGCAAGGGTTCTTGTAAGTCACTAAAATTTAAAACGATGGAAACTGAGACATCAGACCAGCTTGAAGACAGGCCACTAAATGTGGGCGCATTTTTGTAATGTCAAAATTCAGGTTTTGTGGATTGGATCCAAATACAAGACTTGTCGCAAAAGCAATAGCAAAAACCCCACAGTCACTTCCATTTCTTTGCTGTTGGCAGGGTGCATACTCGAGTTTCTGGAAGCTCTCTGCTAATACTAAGTCTTTGACCTGATCTTCAACTTCTTGTGAGATGATGTCATGATAAAGACTGTCAAAAAGTCTGACTGTTCCGGGAAGGCATCCTATAGAGCTGACACAAACCCAGTGATTGTGTCCTGTATGCAATAACTGTACAAATTCACCAGAAACTACATTAAAATTTCGCACTGGACCTAATGTAGGACGCTGAAAACCTTCAATCAAAGGGTTAATTTTCTGCAAAAGTACCTGTGCACTGTGGATAATTGCACCATCAAGCCAACCATGGGGGGACATAATAAGTTGATAATCTTGTTCATCAAGATTTCTTAGTGTACGATATCGTTCAGATTCACAAGTTGTAACCATAGTAACCTCGATGTCATCAGCACTTTCCTCTTCACTGTCATGATCAGATTCTTGTGCATTGTCAAGTTCATAGGACGCAGGTTTATCATCATGAGTTTGAGAGGAACAAGTGGTAGGTGCAACTGGAGTTTCCTGACATGTCCCTGGAACTGCGGTGCTGGCATGAAATGGCTTTGCATGTTTTGTTTTGCAATCGGTGCATTTCCAAGTTGTCTTGCTGTTGTTGGGCAATTTCTTGTAACCAAGGCAGGTCAAGTGAAAAAATTGTCCACTCTGGCAATCATCGCTGTGGCACTCAAGTACACTGTAATTTGTCAGATTACTGTGGCACTGCTTGGCAAATACAAATACTGTTGAGAGATAAAGCCTTAGCCATTATTTCTGGAGATTTATCCTTTCCTTTTTTCGACCGCTTAAACTGTGGTAGCCTGCAGCAGTGTGGGCAGTACCACACCCTTGGTAGCGGGGGTGAGATTGCTAAACACGAGGGATGAAATTCAACAAATGGGCAGTGGGGGTTTCCACATGATGGCATTCTGCAGAAACAAATTCTAACACCTGCTTGTGGTATCTTATCAGAAATGTCACACTTTCTTGTGTACCATCTGCCTAAAATTTCAGGCAAAATACATGTTCTCCAGAAAGTGGTAAGTTTTGGCAAAACCTCCTTCCAGTGACCATGGTCAGGGTAAATTCTCTCTTTGATAATTGTTGCACGGTGAGAACTGTCAAAAGCACAAACAACAAAATCATTGTATTTCCGTTCAGGTAATGTCAAAAGCTGTTGTTGAACTTGAAAAAAGTAGTTGTGGTTTCGTTTCAGCTGGAAATTACCGGCTACCATTTCCAGGCAAGCATTCTTCTTCAAAACATAACTGTCAAAGTCACATCGGTCAATACAAATAGGACATTTGACCTCTCCGCACCCCAGTCCACAGCATGAGCAAGATACTAAGAAGTCTGGAGTGGCATGAATCCAAGGGTACTCTTGGTTGATAACTAAGCCACACTGCGAGAGTTTAAAGTCATCATGACTGTTTTTCATTTCTTCTTCATAGGCTTTAATTGCATCAGCTTCATGTTTGCACCCATGAATCACTGCTTTTGTGTTTACTTTAAATAAATTTGGATAGCAGATTGTCTTGATCAGTGATTGTGATGGCTGTGCTGGGTTTGTCCGGCAGACTGCTCCACTCATTGACGCACCAATACGACCCGCTCTATGTCGAAAAAATGCACTCTCATTTGCCTGGCTCTGTGTATCTCTCTCAATTTGTGCAATGTCTTTACTTGACAAGCAAATTTCTACATTAAAGCACTTCTTTAGTAAATCAGTGTACGTGAGGTTTAAATTGTCATTGTCAAAAAGGTCTGGGATTGTTTGGATACTGCTGCTTTCTGACACAAACTGGTCAGAGTAGGGCTTGATAAGACTTAAAGCCACTGGTTTAATTTTTGATTTGTCTAGACTTTCATAAAGGGTGTTCATTTCAGTCTCCGTGGGAACTTGCACTGTTAGTTCTCTTCTGCTGCCGGTGAAGGATGTTGCCTGAGCCTCTCCTAAGCTATCGATTTTTTCATCCAAATCCGCTTTAAGTTTTCTGGCGGAGGTCAAATTTATGTCGCGCATTTTTGCATATGGGACATCTTTTACAAATGATGGCAACAACCACGTACATTTAACTTGGGTACAGGCCAACTTACCGCGAATCCTCGTCCACGCTTCGATATAAAACAACACACTTGCAACATGTGAGCACGTTTCTGAGAGCCCTGATTTGACTATTCCGTCTTTTTCGGCGACAACCCACACAGAGATCAAAGGGTCATACATTCTTTGTGAATGTCTCACTTTTCCTGTAACAACGTGCTTTCCAGCGACAACACAGCCTTGAATGCCTGATAAAAATCCTGAAACCACAAAGTTGTAGGCCTCCAAACTCTTGTATGCTTTGAACTGCTCTTTCGTGTAGAAACTTGTTTCCAAAACCAAGTAGCTAAGCAAATCCATTGCTTCGATAGGAGGAAGGCACTCCGTGTCAAACTGTTGATCGGGAATGGTGACTGGATCGACTCCAATTGCGGCGATTTTTTCTACGTATCTTCGTTTTACGCTGTCGTCAAGTTTAGCGCAATACTCTGACAATATTGGGATCTTACTACAAAGCTCGTCAAGCGAGGGGACGCGTTCATTTTCCAAAGAATTCATCGTACAGTACACAGCGATGGCAAAATGCATAATAAACACATGTAAATTTTACCCGCGGTGGAACCCCAACATGGCGGATACCCAAACGTCACGTGCAAGCCAAGAATACAGTACATTTTATATTGACCTTTCATCTGTGAAGGCGATCTCCAGGTCTGACAGCAATTACAAACATCGCAGCAATTACATGTGGAAAATTGCTGAACATTTGTTCATTTCTCCCGCTTCCAGTATCATGCATATCAGAAACAATGATTGGAACCAAGAGACGATAGAGGAAACAAAATATAAATAGTAATCGTCATCTCTTTTGGTTGGTTTCCTGATTTTGGAAAACCTCTTACTGTTATTCAACAATTAACACAACCCGTTTTTCCAGTAAATGGAAAACGCCCACGTCTTTACACCTTTGTGAGTCAAAAATTGCAACTTACCTTGCAAGTCACATACAAGTAGCTTGCCACCAAACTTATCGAACCTCCAGTGGGCGAAAGCTAATGCTTTTAGTCTGAAATTCTCCTGGCCTTCAACGATCTCTATTTCGTCATTGTTCATGAATTTCTGCCAGGTGCCCTCAATTTCGGGTTCAATGGCCGCACATGAAGGAAACTGTCCCCTCATCTTTGCAAATACAGGTGGTAATACCCTAATAAGAAAGGAAATTTTCACGATACATTATGGATAATACGGTGGGTGCTGCAGCTGTATGTGTCAGATATGTCTAAGTGAAACACTAAAAATTAGTCACTTTCATCAGAGCGAATGGCAAGTTAACTTTATCCACTCACAATCAGTGTACGAGACAGGGAAAGCTGTCATGGAAAAAAATGACTTTTATTCTGGCAATCTGGTATGGTTATTCGAGTTATTCTCTTGAAAAGGAACAGCCAAATATGGAAGTGAACTGGATACAAATACCTTAATAGAAGCAGAGTACTGTTTTGGTATAGCTATGTAGAGGTCTCATTCTGTAGAACATGTGCATATGTTATGTTATGTGCGTTTATGTACAACAGTGCAAACTGCCTTCAGTCCCCTGCCCGTATTCTGATGCCATTCATGGTTGTCCGCATGTCCTTAATTGTTCTCTCGAACAAAGCTTAACACCGCAAATATTAATAGAGGAAATGACTTGCAAAAAAATTTATACTAAGCTGCTGTCTCTTCGATCAATGCCTCCGCCGACTTGTGAGAAAAGACTCTTAAATTTCGGCTACCAGAAGGATGATTTGAGAAAATTATATCTATTGCCTTTTGAAGTAACAAAAGAAGTAAAGCTATCAATGTTCCAGTACAAAATAATTCACAATATTCTGTGCACTAAGAGCTTATTATTTAAAATGAAAAAAGAAGACTCCCCACGCTGCCCCTTTTGTCCAGCAGATCACACCATCATTCATCTTTTCACTGAGTGCACACAAGCCACCTTGTTCTGGAAGGAGTTTCTGGATCGGGCTTCACGCATGGTGAACTCAAAATTATCGCTTTCAACAAAAGAAATTATGTTTGGCATTATTAATAATGATTCTAAATTCTGTTTAGCCCTCAATCATTTAGTCATTATTGGAAAGTATTTTCTTTACGTAAAAGCTCTTAACGGTAAATTTTACATCTTTAATGAATTTGTTTTCCTAGCTCGTGATAAAATTTGTCTAGAAAAATTTATTTCTTGTATGACTGGTCGCGAAAATGATTTCAAAACAAAATGGTCTGTTTTCTCGTCTCTTTTAAATATGATATAAAATTCTGTTTACTTGACTGATTGCGCACCCATTTAATTTTAGTTACCACTAATGTTTCTACTGTGTTAGGTTTCTTTTTTGTCAGCTTCAAGTCGTAGTTTCCGTTTTGTTGTGGATTGTCTTTGTGAATGTTAACTGTATGTGTGTATGTTAAAAAAAAAATAGTGAAAGTATTATACTTGCAAGTTGTATAAGTATCGCATTGTAAAGATTGTACTGATAAGTAAGTGATGAAAATAAATAAAAAAAAAAGAAAAAATGAATGTAGTTCTGTAAAGAACGGTTATTGTTGTTTTTTTAAATATATATACATATATATATATATATATATTTTTTATTAATTCCAAAGTACAACAATGATAATAATTATCACATATACATACATGCAATCATACAATCCCTACATCAGCTTATTCTAATACTATGCCTATGTATTTAACAAGTACTTTATGTAAATAAATTACTTACAAAATCCTTTTAGATTAATTAGATTACAAATTAGATTACAAAGTCCATTTGTCCATTAATTTTTGTAGACTTTTATTCTTGGTACAGATATATTTTTCTGTTTCATATTTAATATTTACCCTAACTAAAGAACGGTTATTGTACTTTGATGGACTTTTCGGCAACCCGAGTTTAGTCTGATCCAGTCACAGTATTGATCCAATGGCCTCGTTTGCATATTTTTGGAAACAAAAGCATACTTTACTGCAGACTCAACTGTAATCAGCTTTTCAAAGTTACCTGATTTCTTCTTCATAGTAAGGTATCTGTCTGCACAGAATCTTATGGTGCTGGCAAAGGGCATTTGCTACAGCTGATATCTGACAGACCTGCAGTAGTTTTACTGCCAGTTACAGTCGTGTTTACTCCAGCATTCGCCAGGGTACTAATATTGATTTTGTTCTGTTTTAAATCATCGTCACAAAAGAGCGAAAACAACAGCGAAATGAAACAAGAATGTTTCTGCTAGAATGGGCATCCGTCACTGCTTTTTGAAGCAAACCTCGTTTTTTTGTTAGTCGATATTGCCTGTTTTAATTTATTTTATACAAAAATATTCGATCCTTGACATTTTCGGTTTTTGGGGTCTTTCATGGTCTATGTTCGATGCTCAAAACCCTAACGCAAAACAGTTTTCAAATCACGAATAAATAAAAGCCTATGTTAGAAAGCGTGATGGAATGAAAGAAAGAAAGATGAAAGAGTTTATGTATTCATTATTTTTATTTTGCTTTTTATTGTGAACATTTTTTTTTGATCCTTGATCCTTGATCCTTAATCCTTGATCCTCGATCCATGTTTTCCAGGAAACCCCCGCGGGGCCGGGCAGTGGAGTCATGTTACTAAATCAACAGTGTGATCTATCAGCTAACGTGTAACGCAATTTGCTTACACACAAGATTTTTAAACAAACATTCGCCATTCCTTACAACCCACCACAATTCTGCATATTCACGAGAAGAATGCTAAAACCAGAAAGACCAGCAAGAACTCGCAGAGTATTCCCACCCCGGTTTACACAAGCAATATTACGGGGAAATAGAGAACTACTGTGAGTGAAATGGCTTCAATCCGACAACATTCAGTTATCTCCGGAACTGAACTGGAAATTGTGTTACGTGCAGGCAGCGTTGAATGTGTTTTTCTAGTTGGTGTTTGTAATGTTTGTTTCATGTTCATTTCTTTCATCTTTAAGTTCATACGTTAAAGGCAACAAAATGTGCCGTGTGGCATTTTAGATGCTATGCAGGTCTGTGCTATGTCATGTGTGGTTACTTTTAATTCCAACATGAAGGCTACAATAAGTCCTTTTATATCAGAAATGATCTTACACTACATCTCTTTTAGTTCTCTTATGATATACCGGCTCATACTTGAGTACATGTAACTGAGATAAAAAATGTGAATAAAGAATGGGTTTACATATTCTGTGTTACATTGTGCCCAAATACACGTTTGAATAAAAACTGAACAAGAAATTAACAACATCAGTAAATTTATTGTGTTCTTTGAAAAGCCCCTACGGGGAGTATTAGCTGTGGCTGTAAACAAACTCTATTTTCATCCAAAACGTCCTGTTATTGAGAGTTCATGTACTACAAAATGATTTTGATTTTTAAAACATGATGTTACACTCTGGCGTACTGGTTATTAACCCTTAAACTCTTTAAGTGTTCAAAAGCATTCCAACTGAATATTGTAACATTCATGGATTCCATTGTCAGCTCAATAATGTAGAAGCCGGGTGCAATCAACCCGGCATGGGATAAAGTAAGAAAGTCAGAAATGGAGGCTATCTTTAATACTCCTTTCTGACATCTAAAATCTTGCTGATCATAGTGTGCGACTACTCCAACACTGCAAATTGGAGTGCAGTAAAACATTAAAAATGGTCATAAACTTATTGCTTCTGTGGTGCGCCACTTGCTCAGGCATTCCAAGCCTGTGTTCAATGTAGAAAAGCCGGACTTACCGTATTTCCTCTATTTAGCCCCCTCCTGTCTCACTGTTTCTGGATAATCCGGCACTCATTCCATTTGACCTTTGTGATTTAGACAGGGCCATTCAAGAAACCACTTAGAGTTTGGTGTCGTATGTTCCCCTTGGCAGCTCGTGAATGCTGACCATGGCGAGGTTAAAGACGCCTCGTTGGATGTCGCTTTAGCTTGTTCAGTATCTGCCGCAGGGCTTGATGTGTCATCATCAAGAGTAAACTCAACTGCCCCGCTGTCCAATAAAGTACGGGCCATGGTTGGCATGTCGATTTTTCCGCTTTGAAGTTGTTGCTTAAGTATGTTCTTTCCAGTCAATCCACGGATTTCCCCCTGCAAGTTGTTAAGGGGTAGAAGCAGATCCAAGCAACAGGAAAAAGACCACTTCGGATTTTTGCTCCATTCTTTTATATAACGGTAAATATATAAAAGGTATTGAGCTGAAACAATAGAGAGAATGAATATATTTTTGAGTTAAAAGGCTTTATTTATAATCTGCTCGTGTTCCATCTTTGCGCATAGGATAGCTTGGAAGTTCTGAGGTCGTTTTCTAAATCAATTGTCTTGTTACCATTTTAGTAATACAATTTAATAAACATAAAGATATATACTTAAAATGTAAAGTTGGATGAGTAGCTAGGGAAAGGTAGTATTTTTCATTTGAGCGCATGAGGAATAAAAATAAATCTTTATTTGTCATAGTAGGATGGCAAAAAGGAGCATGGGTTGTAACGGTGAAAAGTGCCACGGATTCTTCTTAGCAAATCAACACTTAGACATTGCACTGTAAATAGTTGGGAAAATGTAGAAAAGCCGGACTTACCGTATATCCTCTATTTAGCCCCCTCCCTATTTTAAGCCCCCCTTCTAACATGCCCCCCTCTCAAGGTTAAAAATTTTAATAAGCCCCCCCCCCCAACTGATTTTCTTCAATCTATTTCCCTCTGCTATTACTATACTCAATACTTTGTTTCTGTTGCTTTTGTCATTCACCTTGAAGTTTGTTAAAATACATAACACATGGCAGGTTATATTCACGGTGAATATTGACCACCGTGAAATATTGTATGGCAGGTTGTATTAGCGGTGAATATTGACCAGTAGATTCCTTTTACATATATCGTAAACACACAATTTTGACTTTAAGAGAGTGTTCACCATAGGACCAGGCAGGAGGTGATAATACTTAAATCACCGATTTCGCTCAAACTTGGCACAAAGGTTGAGGGTCATGAGTAGATACATGTACCAAAATATAAGGTCAAAATTTTTTATTCTCTTTGAGTTGTAGGGTCCCCCCGAAAAATGGCTATTTGACACAAATTTATGCATATTAATTAGCTAAATTTAGTCGAGTGGTAAGACAACAAAAATAGCAGCCTGGGAATAAAAACTACTAAATCGTATTCTATATTGATTAGTCTTGTAGCGAAATGTGTTTTTGGAATCGGTTGCTTTGATTTGTTTTTACAATACAATACAATAATACAATATTTACAATACAATATTTTTTATTCAACTCACACAAGATCTTTATGGAAAAAGAAATTAATTTAAAAATAAAACTAGATTATAGATATAGAAAAGAAAAACCAAACAAAAAAATTAACAGATAGAATTTGTGAAATTGAAGCATCCAAATAGCTAGAGCTAATCGAGTGGATGACCCAAAAGGAAAACTGAGTTTATAGAAAAATAAAATTTAAATTACATAAATTAAGATAAAAAGTATTTCTTCATGAGCTAATAATATTAATTTAAGTATTTAATGTATCAAAAAGTCATCATAATTATTGATCATACAGTGCTTAATAGTTTTACGAAATGAGGAGAGAAAAGGAATTTGTTTAGTATTAATTGACGGAGAATTCCAAAGGCGTGAACCAGTATAGCGAAGGGTACGAATGCCATATTGAGTAGTGTTAACAGATTTTAAAAATATATTTTCATTGAGCGATTGTCGGGTTAAGTAACAATGTATAGAGGAGATGCTTTTAAAGTAATCATCAAAGCAGGAAGGGGTCATATTGTGAAACCACTGATAAACGAAAGATATAATTTCATGATTAATTATATCATTGAATTTCAATAAATTGAGGGATTTAAAAATTGGTTCTGAGTGTGATTTTGTTTTAGAGAAAGTTATAATTCTAATTGTTCGTTTTTGAATTGTAATTATTGGTTTAAAGTAACTAGGATATGTCAGACCCCAGACCTAAACACCATTAAAAAAAGAAACGGGTAAACAAGGTAATTATAAAGCAGAACAAGAATATTAGTGTTAACATAACATCTCATTTTTGATAAAATACCAACAGTTTTCGACAATTTTAGGCAAAGTTCGTCATGTGAGTTTTCCAAGTTAAATTTGAATAAAAAATAATACCCAGATATTTTAGAGAATTAACTTGTTTAATATCTGAACCATCAATTTTTAAATTAATTGTTTGGTTTGGTTTCATTTTTTTAGAATGAAAAAGTATAAAGTTTGTTTTAGAAATACTAAGTGCTAATCTGTTTGATTTCATCCATTCAGCAACTAATTCAAGCTCATTATTTAAGATTTGTTCAAGATAATTAAGGTTCTTACAAGCAAAATAAATGTTGGTGTCATCAGCAAATAGATGAAATGTTAGCAAATTAGAAGAATTAGGTAAATCATTTACATATATTAAAAATAGTATAGGCCCTAAAACGGATCCTTGAGGAACTCCGGAGGTTATTGCTAAATGATCTGATTTGTGTCCATTAATGCATACAAATTGTTCTCGATGTGAGAGATAGGATTTAAATCAATTATAGACATTGCCTCTTATTCCATAATGGTATAACTTCGATAATAAAAAAGAATGATTAACTGTGTCAAAAGCTTTTTTTCAAATCAATAAAGATTCCACAACCAAATTCATTATTGTCAATAGAATTGCGTAAAGATTTAGTAATAGTAATGAGAGCATGGTTAGTCGAACGTTTTTCTCTAAAACCAAACTGGAGAGGGTAGAGAATTTTATGTTGTTCAAGGTAACAATTTAGGCGTTTATACATAGCTCTCTCAAATATTTTACTTAAAATAGATAAAACTGATATTGGCCTGTAGTTGTCCTTATTTTGTCTCGAACCCTTTCTAAAGACAGTAGTAACTTGGGCTACCTTAAGTTTTTCAGGGAAAACACCAGAGGTAAAAGACTCATTTACCAAAAATGTTAAAGGCTCTGATACAGAATTTTTGAGAATTTTTAAAAGAGGAATAGGTATACTATTAGGACCCACGGACTTGCTATTATTCATTAGTGAAATAGCCAGTGAGACTTCAAATGGAGTCATAGGGGATAACAAAATTGACTCACGATAATTGCCCTTAAGAAATGTTACTTTCTCTAGACCTACCCACATTAACAAAAAAATTATTGAAGGTGTTAGCAATATCAAGTGGATTGTCAATAGACTTATTCTTTTCTGAGAGAACAGGAACAGGAACATAGCTATTTTTGCATTTACTAATGTTTAGATTTGTTGCTTTCCCAATGCCATAAGTGAAGGGCATGTTTGGTCATTTTCACGAGACATCAAAATTAGGTCATTTTAGATCTTAATATCTCCAATGGGCAACAAGCTAACAACGTAGCTTTAATACTAGAAGTAAGAAGTATCTTTATGCTTACGAAAAAAAAAACAATAAAATTTTTGGGCAACTAAAAAGCTTTTCAGTATGAAGGAATTTTTGCACCTCATTCGACTATTTATACGTTTTTCTGGCGATTTCATCAAAATTCGATAATTAAGAAAAGTGGTTTAATTTTAATGATATTGGAAGAGAAAGACAGCAAATGTTTATCAAAGCATCATTCTGCTTATAACAATCCTAGAATAAGCGGGAAAAGCTTTTGAAGCACATTTCATTAAGTTTGTAAATGAGGGTTCTGTCATACTTCATTTTCAATGCAAAAAACAATGGAACACTTCTCTCTTCCCTGTACCTCCTCTTTTTATCGATGAATTCCGTCCACCATTCTTTTTGTTTTGAAGTTAGTCGTTTACACTTCTTAACGGAGTCTTCCAACACATTTACTTCCAACATCTGATGGGTGTCTGGCCTTACTATGGAAGGCGTCCCTTCTGGTACTTTGGCCAGTATTTTGAGCCCTGGTCCATCCGGAAGCCAAGACTCGTCATTTGCCCATTGATTATACTTCATAATCACCTCCCCATTTCATTTAGTAAATTTGTAGGTATGTGGATAAATATGTTTTTTTATGTTTTTTAAACAAGGCTCGATCCACTTTTTTATGTCATATACATTGCGGCAAACTTTCGAAGAAATTGTGCTAACCTTTTACTGGAAATAATTCACACTACATAAAATGTACGTATTTATATAAAGGAACTCGCTCAGATCAGAAACATTTTATTTTGAGGTGGTATTTCGGTTTTATTGCTGTCATGCAATGTGACTTTGGTGAAGAAAAACAGCCGCAAATTGGCGATTGCTGGGTACATTTTAATCCCCAAAGTAAAACATCTATTTATATTTTTCATTTATGCAGAATTTCCTCCTTGTCATATTTTTCTGGCCTAGGTAGAACACTGCTGATTGAATATTTAGTTGATCAAAGGATTGTGCAATACCGCACAATCGAAGTTATTTTCCGCACAATTTTGATTTTTTTCCCGCACCCTGTCAACTTGGAACATTATGTGTTTGGAATCTCTGTAAAAGGGTCTCCGGAGTTTCATCGCAAACTGTGGCTTTTGCAAGGCTTTTCCACAGCCACTTGCAAACTTGCTCTCTGCTGTGATTATCAGTACCGTGGAACACACTCAACAAGCCGTTACTGTCACCGCCCATAAAATCTGGTACAGGATGGGGGTCGAGAATAAAGTACTTGCCCTTTAGACTAACAGACATTGGAGCCATATCGAGTAAGGAAGATCGATTTTTCAAAATTAGAAACACCTTTGAGATATTGTGGCTCCAATTTTTTCACATTTCTGACAAGAGTAACTTATTATCCAGCTGCAGCAACAAAAATCAATGTAAGAAGATTTTTTTAAATCATCTGTTTTCATGATAGCACCATTTAGCTAAATAATTATTTTATTTCGGGAATAATGGCTGGCAAATATAATACCAAGCATCTCCTCTAGACTCTATCAGTATCATTTTTGTTTTAAAAAAGCTGTTATGTTAGAGTATTCTGTTCGCTACAGCTGAATGCTTGGAATATATTCTGCATATTCCGCAATGGGAATAGTTTCTCAATCAAACAGATGTTTGGAATTATTCCATTATTTTATTGCTATTCCAGAATTATGTCAATTAAACACACCCTTAAACACCAAGTTCCGGGATAAAAGGACAGAAGTCTTCATGAACTTTTTTTTTGGCTTAGGTAAAATCTTGGTTTATTGGATTTTTGAAGCAAGTTATATTTAAAGGATGCACAAGTTAACAACGTTTTGATTGAAAGACGCCTTAATTTGCATTTCACACCCAAAAGGTGTGAAATGGGGGAGAAGCTAAGCCTTTTATACCGGAACTTCGTGTTTAATTCGGTTCTGAAAAGCGAAATCTAGTCTGTACTGTGCCAAGAACCAACCACTGACAAACAACATACGTCATTACTAAGACCATTGCTAACACAATTTGGAAAAACTTTATGAAAGTCATATCAACCCTTAACAACGTTTTGTGACTGAAAGATGCCTTAATTTGCATTTCACACCCAAAAGGTGTGAAATGGGGGAGGAGCTAAGCCATTAATACCGGAACTTCGTGTTTAATTCGGTTCTAAAAAGCGAAATCCACCAAATACTCTGCTAGTTTGTACTGTGCCAAGAAGAGATACAAAACGTACCCTGGCCATATTGGGTGTCAAGGTGCAAACACATTGCCTCCTAGTTTTTTGGTACCACTGAACTTTTAGAGTAAGAGCCTCCACATCCACTTCACACACATGGACATACCAGGTATCATTCCTTGTGCCCATGACCTTGACAGTATCCCCATCTTCTGGAAAGAGGGAAACACTGACCTCTTTGCAGACTTGAGGATTGTAGTATTTTGGATCATCCAAACTTCAAGGGTCAGGATACAATACTACTTTCCTCTTGACATTAGCAATGGGCTGGACACTACCCCTTGCATATGTTTGCGGAAGACACTTTTCTGTAAGTGTCCAAGTGTGTCTGGCCACATTGCCATGAAGGAAGCCTGGGATGTAGTATTTTCCATCAATGAATGAAAAGAACTGTCCATTAAATGGTCCTGCTTGTATCATTCGAGTTAGTTCAATAATCCACTCCAGCAATAATACAGGTGTCCCCTTTTGCAAGTTTAATGTTCATTCCAAATTGGTCTTTGACAAGAACAGAACTGAGTGACTGAAGAAAAGTAGGAACTTCTATGTTCAATGCAGGATATTTACGGCTCAAGTACCGTTTATTATCTGCAATCTGGTGGTCATCAAACACTTTTTGTTTTACCTTACCGACAGCAACCCCATTTTCAATGGCATAAGGAATTTTTGGTGAGGCACTATTGCCAAAATGGTAAATTAATGCAGCTGCCGCTGTAATTGACTTTTCATTCAGATAAAATGGAACATCATGGGCCAGCAATCCCTCATTATCAAAAGAAAACGTGTTTCTTCCATCATCATATTTGCAGAGAGGCCTATTCTTTTGTTGAAACACTTTAACCCTTTTCTGTCTGAATAGTTCGCCAAAATCTTCTTCTACATTTTCTTCGTCTTCCAGATCACTGCCATCCGCCAAAGCCATCTCTAAAACTTGATCGGTATTGAAATAATTTGACGCCATGACCTTTCACAGACGTAAACAAATGCGCGAGCGGCGACACCGAAAAGAAATTGGAAATGTTTTTTGTTGTAAACCCTAAAAAAATGGTGGATTCTATGGTTTTTGTACTTCAATAACAGCTGTGCAGCTTCATACAAGCAAAAAACAACCCCTGTAGGGGAGGGAAAACTGGTATGTCTCTGAAGGGGTCGAATTCGACCCCACTCGTCCGAAAAGGGTTAATGAAATGGCGAATGTTTTCTCTCTCTGCAAAGGTTCTTTCTAAACCCTTTGCATTGTGTTTTTGCTGATTGTGTGATCTAATTGCCCTTTCATAAAACTCACATAAATAGTTATCTGAGCTTGAGTGGCGTAGGATTTCGTCTGCCATGTGGGTGGAATACTCCAAATTTTCAGAGCAGAAGTCTGGACCATAATATTCTTCTGCTGCTATAGCATGACTCCAAGCAAGTGCCTTCAACCTTGAAATGTTTGATGGATTCCTCAATCTTGCATTATACAGCATCTGGGTCAAGGCACATGCAAGCATGTATGTGTCATAAGCCTTGGATGGGATATTTTCAGCTAACACGTCTCTAGCTACTGAAGAAAACCTGTAATTCAAAAATCAAATACAGCTGTAAGTAGGTAACAACTTTATTTAAGGAGGACAGTACATATTATTTGGGTTGAAAACTTATAAACTAGTGACCCTTGTATGTTGATGATCCAAACAAGCAGTCAATTGGGTCAGAGCCTAAAGCAACTGGCACCCTTCCCTGACAAATAAATGTCTAAATGGTCACTTCTGATGGAAGCAAGAGACCTCATGGTTTATGTTAGAATTTTGGTTTGTGGCATTTATGCAAATTTGTCTTACTGCAAGTTACCCATTTGCACCCAATACACTACAATGCATATTGAAACAGCTACAAGTAGTGTACAATAAAATAACACGATATTTTTCAAACCAAGTTAATTTTTAATTATTATTTTCCTGTCACAAATGCATTATAACGAAAATTGTTCGTTGGTTTGAAAATTTTCAAACTAAAATAATTTTTACACTGTACAAAGCAATGGTAATTATAATATAAACTTGACACTCACTTCACAAACTCATCAGATTTCCAACTACCCAATTTATCAGTAAGACTCTTCAGCCTAGCCACACCTCTCGCCTTTTCTTATCGGGGCCATCTCAGTGCATCAAGAGCAAGAGCATTTCCAAAGGTGCTGTGATCTACAAGGCCCCCAGCTGTTGGCTTTCTGTCATTGACTGGCACATCTGCATTGTCAGCAATATCTGGCCAGATTTTGTCAATAAACTCTTTGCGTAATAGATTAAAGCACATGTGCATTCTATCTATCACCATGTCATTTACTGGATCAAATCCGTACAACTTGTACAGTGTATACAGGATACTGACACCACTCACTCCACTTTCCCTCTGGAGTTTCTGCCGTTCTGCTTTGTTCTGGGCATTTTCCACTGCTGTACTGTGTTCTTGTTGATACTCTGCAGTTCTCAAAGGTGCAGGGTGTCTATCGCTGGCGAAAGTTCACATAGTGGTATTGCTTTCTTTCTGGTACATAAACACCAACTTTGCCACCTGCAATGGAGAAAATATTCCTGGGTAAAGAAAGCCAGAAAATGTGCAATATGTAACATTGGCTGCAAGCAGGAAATTCAAATGTTTTATCACACTTTTTTAATTTAGGAGTGTTTAGTGTTTATTTGTAGTGGACCAAACATATCAATGGCAGTGTTTGCAAAAGCCAGAAATCCTGCTGCTACTCGAAGACTTGGAATTTGACCCATCAGTTGGTTGAGTGGTTTCTTTCGCAATTTCTTGCAGGTGAAGCACTTCGAGGTGAGGTCTTTAGAATTTCAGCATGAGTCAGCATGAGTCTGCATCAATATGTTCCCCATTTTATAAAAAGGTAGGAAATAAGTGAAAAGATAAGTTGAGACAAAAGTATATGTAACATGACAAATTTTATTCGTATTATCACAGAATATCCATATCAGCTTTCCGGGGCATTCTGTGCCTGTGTCCCTGCGGATGAAACAGACATCGTCATGGATTTATTATTCTGAACCGATGTTATAACAGATTTCAGGCAATTTTACCGTAAATTCAAACACACCGGCCATAATGTTGTAACAATACACCCACAAAGTATTGAAATAGCTTTCGTTGAATACTAAAAAATTAGACACTTACCGTGACCAGAGCTGTCGAGAATATCCATTATGATGTTCGCCGAGAGTTTTTACACCTGATAATACACATACTGCGAGTTTTTTGAACGGCTTCAAAAACATTCTCTCAAAAGCGTGTCCCTTCGGAATTAAAACAATTGCGCTTTTGTGCAAAGAGGAAATTAGCATACAACACATGTGCCACGTCTTCGACGAAGTGACCATTGCTTCCCGGCTCCTGTCGAAAGTTTTGGGATTTTAATAGTCCATGGGCCAAGACCCCAAAATTTCGAATTTCTTACCACTTTAAGGGACAAATGCTAACATACATTTCCTGAAACCTCACTCCCTCTACTTTAATTTTTGGTATGATAGCAGTGCTAATTTCACGGCGGTCAAGGGAAAATCACGTGATCAAGTGACGTCACTGCTGCCCTAATAAAATTCAATAAATACAACAAATAGTTGACAAAGATACTACTTTAATGCATCCTTCGTATCCTAAAGCCTATTTCCGACTCTAACAGACTGCTAAACATATTAAAGATTCTGGAGATACATATTATGCCAGAAAAATGTAACAATGTTGTGTTTCCATGGCAGCCAAAAGACGTCCTTTATAAAAATGCATTGTGCGTGATTTAGTATGCTCTTTTAAACAAGTAAGATAGTTCAATGAACTTTTTCTTTTTTCTCTCTTGGCATTTCATTTTGCACATCCAGCCTTGAGTGTTTCTTTCTGCTGAGAAACCTTAACAATTGACATAGTGTATGAGGTACCCTATTTTCGATGCGATGTCAAAAAATCGCGAAAAAAAACGCTTACATGTTCAAAGTAGTTGTTTTGTAGCTGCAAAACGTAACAGATGCAGAAACAAGAAAGTTTAGTTCTCTTCGTGTCACACCGCGAATTTTTCCACGAGAGTCTTGATTTTTAAGCCAGTATTCAGCTTTGTTTTCAACGAATGCTAGATTTTGAAAAAATGTACAAACACTTTTTGACTCGATCGAGAAATTGAAACCTCGCGAAATTTGTCGAGCAAAGAGGATAAGGTAATAGATATAGCTGGTTTGTCTTATATCATCGTTACTCGGTTTCACTATCTGAGTCGTCTGGAGGCGCGTCTTCCTCTGTGGCTTCTTGCTGACTTGCACAGAGCGGTACACTTCAATCCGTTGGCGAGGCAAATGCAGTTTGGCAGCTGGCACATTCTGTTGCATTGACAGGACAGGAGTTCAAGGACAGGCTTAGGTGCCGGCTCGCCACTCATCCAGTCAAGGGCAAGACATTCTTCCTTCATACACCATCCGTTGCCAATCGGTGACGGTATTGTAGGTGAGCTCTGGAGACTCCTGCGCCATATAGCGGCTTGGTAGTTGGCTCGTTGACAGTGTTTCCTCAAGGTGTCTTGGCAAGGTGGAAGTAGACGGGAGTCAATGTCCCCTTTCTTGGCGCAAAAGAGACGATAACGCAGCAAATTGACATCACCAGTTCCAGAGTTTGGCGAGTACATCAAACATGTGAACTTCTGGAGCTCCATAAACAGCTCGTCAGAGAACTCCCACTGCATACCAAGTCGCTGGAATAACTCTTGAATAGAAGAATTCTGTCTCGCTAGCTTCAGTGCGATTAGTTTTCCCTTCCCAGCGAAGGCGCTGACGGTGTCACACCCAGTAAATGCGTGCAGTCCAGGTAGACACTTGCACATTCGCAAGCCATGGCGTTCAACAACTTGTGCAATGCTGATGTACCTTGTACGAGACTGCGTGCCGCATTTCACGTAGATGGTAGCTGGTACAAAACTCTTGAAGGCCAAACAAAGAATAAACACATCGGTGTCCTCTGATGAGATAACAATAGAGCTGTAACCATTCCTCGCAGCATGTGACGCATGCAGCAGCAGCCGGGTATCCGCCTCTTCTTGGGTTGACCTCAGATCCTCTTGAGGACGAACGCCATCGTCGCAAATCTCAATGCAGTTCTCCTCTGATGTGGTTAGCAGCGTTATCCCAGTGAGTCTTCGTCTAAACTTCTCCTTCTTCCACTCCTCGTTAATAAAGCCGATAAGTTGTTTCTTGTTCTGCGGGTTCGACAAAAACTTCTTCCATTGTTGTACTCTATGATGTGGCTGGAGGTTTCTGTACTCGTTCCCCGTGTGACTTCCTCGCCTCTCTCTTTCTGTGTTCTTTATGGACATCTCTTTGTAAACATCGAATACTACGTCGATCCTCTTGCTGGAAGCCCCCTCTCGCAATACCATGGTCATCAGTGCATCGGCTATTTCGGCGAAAGTATTTCCGTCTCCCTTGAGCCTCTGCACCAAAGCCATGCCATCAATTATGCAAGCAGAGAATGGAGGAATTGCTTCAACTGCCGGTACATCTTTTTGAAGCTCTTTAGCTAGCGATGACTTGTTGTTCTTTCTCATGCTGCCATCATCAGTGGCTAACGCCCAGGGAATCGGCCCTAGTGGATGGGACAGCACTGTACTCATACTCAACTCTCTTGTCTCCGCGATGATGATCATCTGGGCAAATAACGCCCTATCAGCTCTGAGGATGACTTCATTTGCGGTTCCACGTCGCACTTTCATTTCCTTTCCAAGATTAGAAAACGTCTTAAGCTGCGCTTTCTTCATTGGGTCGTTAAACTTCACCTTCGCTGGACTCGACTCTAATCTGAGCTCGCTGAAACGTCGGTAAGCGTTCTCACCCGTACGATGAGCCTGGAGAAGGTCTTGCTCGATCCTATCGGTCGCTGCCTTTCCTGACGACAAACAAACAAGGTCCTGCTCTTTTACTTCAAATGGATTTATCCAATTACTTATCGTTTCCAGCAAACTCTTCACATCGCTTTCATCTTTGGCGATCCGACTTTTTTGTAAGTCGTTGTGCTGACAGCCTGTAGCCTCGTTCATATGGAGCATGTCTTTGAGGTTCCTCAGGAAGATACTTCTGTATTCGGCCACTAGGTAGTATTTGCTAACAGCCTTTGGCTTGAGACTGAAACCTTTTGTTCCACCTGCGGTCTGCGTGTCTCTGTTTACTGTTTCTTCGCACGCTTGATCCACTGGGATCTTTCCGAATGGGTTGGTATCGCCTATCTGTACTACAAATCCACCCGATTGCATGTACTCGTAAACCTCGGGATGGTCTTCATCTAGATGGGACATCTCGGAGAGGTAGGCGGATAGATACCTGTGGAGAAAACAAACATAGCAAACAATACAAAGATGAGCCCAGAAACTACACTACAAACACTATGTAGATCTGCGCTATGCTCTTTGATAGGGTTGATATTGATACTTAAGAGGTGAGCAATGCGAATTCTTTTACTCAAAACCGTGAACCATCAAATTAATTGCCTATAAGTGATTTTCAAAATAGTAATAGTAATAGTGAAATAAGGTGTAAGGGACATGCTAATAAACTGTTCTATCCCGAAAATACCTTGCATAATTTAGATTATCGTAGGCGAAGCACCATGGTACCATTTGCCGTATACTTGACAAGTGTAGAGCCCAGTTGCCCTCTCTCGATGCGCGCAGGAGGCCCAACAAAATCTCGACAATGTCAAGGTACGACATCCAGAATCTAGACAATTTTCCATTGTTGTGTCTCAGAAAGTCTAGGTACAGATGGAATAACTCTTGCAACTCATAAAACGATGCCTTTACAAGTTGCTCCTGAACCTTAGTTTCGGTTATGCCATCACACAAAAGTTTGACGTCATTGAACGCATCATCGGCTGCTCTCTCCTGGTTAGCCTGGTTCTTCGATAGCCACGTCTGGAATCCTGGCCATGCAGCTCGCATCAGAGCTTCATACAACAACTTGTGAGATCGGGCCACTCTGTTATATCTTTTTCCTTCTAAAACGCCAGACACAGAGCCCTCTGCGATTACCCCCGATTCTATGCAAATGTCTCTTAGTCCCGCATCCTGGAACCTCTTGCCGATGATTCCCATTAGAGTTCCTATGGTGTGAAATGCACCCATTCTCAATACCAAGGGTTTGAACAGAACGGGGTGTTTCCATTTGATCTCGATAACTTTGGCATATAATGCCTGATCAAAAAGAAGAACAATGGACTTCAGTTGTAAGGTTTCCTTTATCTTTAGGGACTTGTTAAGGACTTCAAACACGGTCGACATGTTCGTAGCAGGAGCGTCTATCGTCGGTAGGTATCCTATGTTGTCTTTGCTGACTTCCGTGTCGTCTCTTGCGAGGATGTTAAATCCAGTCCATCCACAAACGGTCTGCTTCTCAGCGGCATGAAGTCTTGCTAGCATCCACAGGAGATTCTTCTTCCAGGCGTTTTTCTCTGTTTGAGATGCAGTCACTTCAACGTATGACCTAGGGGGTGGAACACTACGCTCCCCTGCATTGTAAATCGGAAGTCTGCCACCGGTGAGCACATCCACGCTTCTTCTTTTTGTTTTTCCAATTACAGGTGTCTCCTGCGATGGAGGGAGATCAGGGCCGAAATGGCGTGACTGCACGGCGATGCCGTTCACTCTGTGTGATGTACCTCCGCCCGAGAGAGTTTCCTCTAGTCGGTCAATATTATCCCAGGCGAGCGATGTGCTGATGTGAGGCCGTATGTTATCTGGGAGAGGGACGCTGTTCTCGGGCGTTGTGGCCATTTTCTGCAGGCACAGGACAGTGTTCATCTCCTCTATCTGAGAATAGGCAATTCCATGACCGCAACGGTTTAGGAAACGTATTATATCTACGTTGTTGGTTAGCGTCTTAGTGAATTTGAAATTGTTATCATCATTTTTTTTAAACACCTCGATGAACTCTTTGAATTGCCAGCATTCACAATTTGCCCCAAGAAATGGTAAGAAATTTCAGTGCGGCCCATGGACTATAAAGTTCTGAGGAAAAACATACCAAAGTTGACAGGTATGGTAGATAAAACATTTGACAATCTTTTTTTTTCAGTGCTAGAGAACGAGTAGAAATAAGCAGCATGCATCTGCGAACCAGTCGCTTACCTGGTAATTTACACGAGGGCGCTGGTGTCATTCAAATAATGGCTCATTGTTAAACTGTTGGTTGTTTATTTTGTTGAGAAGATTCCAAATAGAATGGCGAAAGACCAGATTTCGTAAAACAGTACTGCACAAAAATATTAAAGTCACCATTTGTTGCACTAAGAATCCTGAACAATTACTACCCATATTACTATTCTTTATATGAAGATCACGGTGGTCATTTTAAAATCATTCTCATAAAAAATTCAGCCCTGCACTCCTGTGTGACTGAAATCAAAGCCGCCGCAAGGCTTTTCATAATGACCGTAGATTACCAGGTATAAAGGCCCATACACGTGATCGATTTGTGTCGTGTGATTGGCTGATATGCTCAAGAATTATTAATGAGTTTTTGAAAGACAGATAAAATACAATTCAGCGAGTTGCACAGATAGCTTACAATTAGTCATAACGACAGAACACCATGGTGAAACATAATTCGCAATAACATCGTGGTTTTACATCCTGGTAATTCATGTGTGGTTTGGCCTGAAAATCAGTGTAAATTTCAAACTTTAGTCCAAGTACATGCCGTTTTCATTAAATCTGTGCTAAACGTTTATGTATTGAATAGTTCACACCTATACGTAGGACTTATTAAAACTCTGAAACAGAGTTTTTTCTTTCCATATATGCATGAGAGGTCAACGAGCTATCACTTTTAATCCTTACAAGTGACTTGACAATAATACTTCTACTTACAGCATCTAACTGGGCTAAATGGCCTTCCAGAAAGCCTCCCATTTCTTCTAAGGCTACAATCTGATTGTCAGTAAAAGACAGCTACATACATGTAAAGAGAAATTTTAAGAGCCTCAAAAAAGAATGTTTCATTTTTGGACCCCAATTCAAATACCACAGATTCATAGCAGAAATTTTAATTTGAAACTGTCTTACCATCCGTTGCTGGTTTGACATTGTGGAAAACGCTTTAGTTCTCGTAATGAATACTGATTTTAATAGACGTGCCGAAATTTTCCTCGAGAGTACTGCAATATTTGAGGACCGGAAATAAGAAATTGGAGCCCTCTCTCACCTCAGAGCTCTTTGTTGCCAAACAGAATCCAAGGAGAATCATTTTTTATAGCGGTTGTTCGACAGGACTATCTGCGTGCGCGATTCTTATGTTACATCAAGATCAAATTGAAGGATAAAATTGAACCACAACATATACATATTAGCCAAGTTAATCCAACAGCAAACTAAATCAAGTTCATCTGTTCACTATCTAAAGTACATGCAATTAAGGAGATAGCACTAAACCACTCTTCTTCTGCATACGCTTTACCCGCAGCACTTAACTTTCCAATGGAAACTACTAGTTGCAGTGATCTGTTTTCAGTCCAAGGTATTTTTATACATTTTTGTTTAGCTAGAACTTGAAAAAATTCTTTACCAAGGTTCATTAAAAAAGGAACATTAATTTAAGTTATAAACAGTCAACTCTTACTATATATTCCAGATAATCTCATATTTTCTTTTTGAATTGAAAGTTGGTAGGAAAAATATCTTTTAAATCATCTCTTGAATTTTAAAAAAGTAGCACCATCCACATTGTTACCTGCAATAAGACAAATGAGGTTATAAGTGCAAAGCATTTTTCAACTGAGAAACAAGCCATGACAATTGAATTCTGATTTCAACATTCAGTTTCCATGAAAGAGATGGCAAATCCATGTGCTGTAGAGGAGAACACGCTAAAAGGACAATAGACCACCCCCACCCCCAAATTTTTGTACAGTTTTAAATAAAGAGATTGTTGACTTTCATGAAGGCCTAGAGCAATAAAAGAATCAGTCAATCAAATCCCTGCATTTGGGTGACTTAATTCCACTATTTGGTCAAATGTCCATGAATGGGAATAGAAAATTAGTCCAGGTATACGCTCTGCTTCTCTGACCGCAAGCGGTAGCATAATTATAAGTGCATTATGCTAATTAATTAGTGAATGCAAAACATCTTTTGTAAAAAAGCGTAGTCCACAAACTATAGGGAAAAAAAGAGACAAATTTCCTATTTTATATGTAGACTGATGTATGAAGTATAGCCTACGAGCAAGCTTCTCGGACTCAGAGATTTGGGGTGGGGGGGGGGGGGGGGGGGGCAAGGAGCGAGAGCTTGCAGCCATGTCTCACGAACTTGAATGCCGCCCCCCAATACTCCCCGTGGCTCTCCGCTCCCTGCTGTGGCCAAGCTGTCAGAATTTGGCCGATCAACACAAAACTGTAAAAGAGTTTCAATGTCCGAATTGCTCAAAAAAGGAAAAAGCATTTTAATTAACAAAAATGGATATCAGAACCAAAGGGATCAGTACTTAGTAGTAATTATAATAATACTGACAACATTAAATTTAGGTATACAATCATGTAAGTGGAAACTGCAACTATATGTATATAATATTGTAATACAAATTAAAGTCACTGATCATGTAGCATATACAATAACCCTATAATTATCACTATCATCTCACCTTCAGAGTAAAAATACCACAATCAAATGCATTGCATTGCTTGGGGGTTTCTTTTGCGATGCACTGCTTCCAGTCATGGGAATTCCATCTTTTTCCAAAAAAGTTATGAACTTTTTCAGTGAAATTTCTGTAAAATGAGTCAGTAAAAGACAATTACTTAAAGGATAACTTCTTTAACAAAAGACAATAATTGACAGTTATTAGGCACCAGCGTAGTACTGTACCACTGGCACTCTATCAATGCCATCTTTGTTGAGACATTGTCACTGGGCCAACACTTTTAAGGCATTCAATCGACAATTGATTCATGAACATTAAGTAGGTTGTGACATCGTTTCAAGAACACTTGTTTGCGTTTTCTTGCTTTCTCCTGTGTTCACAATATTTTGATTCTATTTGAAGGATTCAGTGTCAGTTAAATTCAAATTAAAATATTGTGCGTACACAACCCTATCCCAGTCTCATTATCATATCATTCTTCATTAGAATAGCCTTCTGGACATTTAAAGCTTAAGCCCGGTCATATAAACATAATAAACAAATTAAAAGCCTACAAAGAATACAAAATTGGGGTTTGAAAATTCCAAGTAACTTAGTACATGTTAATTGTTTCCCTTCTGAATATTATTCATGAACTTTAGAGCAAAAACTGAGATAAATTTACCTCACAGCCTGGAAGTGCATTGCTTCTACCGGATCTTCTCTTTCAGGATCCATGGAATCATAAAGGCATATTGACTTAGTGATTAGGTTCACTATCTGTATAGACAGAGAGCACATTCAATGAGAACTACTCTCAGCAGTATAAATTATTCAATTTTCCTGTCAGCTGCTACATCACCAAATCAAAATGTAACATATACACCTAATTGCAATAACGTTGTCATAGAAAAAAGGAAAATGAAAAAAGGCAAATAGGAATTAATTAGGTACTATAACACGATAAGTTTGAAATTCGCCCAAAGAAGCGGCCTCAAAACGCCTCAAAATACCCTTACACGAATTTATCTTGCTATTACGAGCAATATGTATGTAGTTATAAACCCGTAAGTTTTGTGTAGGTGCTGTCAGTTATGATGAATAAACTAATTAATTCCTTTTTGCTTTTTTCATTTTCCTTTTTTCTATGACAACGTTGTTGCAATTAGGTGTATCAGGGCCGTAGCCAGTATGAGGCAAACCGAGGCACTTGCCTCAGTCATTTGTTTTTGTGATCCCAGTGTTGTGTTTAAATGTAGCCATCATAAACACCCTAAATACCTAGGAAGAGAATTTAACCATGGACATTGCCTCAGTCATAATTTTTTTCTGGCTACAACCCTGTATATTGACTTTTAAATTTAACAATAAATGACCAAAATTAAGAAAAAGTCATAAAAATAAACTTACTATCACTTTCCAATGAGCTCCATGGTTAATGGGAATAATCCAAGCCTCCTTCTTTAACAAATTGACCTGCAAATGACAGAAATAATATGCTACAAAAATGAGCTTTGCATTTTCTCAGACAAACCATGTTTTTAAACATGTTGTTTTTAGATAGAATCTGATAATAAACTAGTAATAAAAAGCAGGATGCTAAGAAAAAATGAGAAACTTCTTGCCAATTGGGCAAGCTATTACATGCATAAATCAGTTTTTTACTTTCAATTTCCTCATGGATGTAAATTTAATAGTAATTACAGTGTATTCACAAGAACAAAGTAACTACATGTAACTAACTATTTAAAAAAGAATCTTAACTGACTGGCCAAATGCACACCACCAATTACCTGACATAGAGAATGAAGAATGTTTTCTGGTCCCCTTTCTTCAAACCTCTTCCATCGTGGTAAAAAATATGAGCTGAAGATGTAGATCTCTCTTCCCTTAAAATTTGAAGGATAAAACAAAAAACTTTATATTAATTTTACACCCTAATTTTTGTTGGGGCGGATAAATGTAGTTTACTTAACATATTAATCAAACTCACCATCTTTTGAAACCTCCTTGCAAGAAGGGCGTTGTATGCATTTATTCACTAAGAAAAATAAAAACAATGTGAAGAAAAATTTATAAGGTCTTTGAAATGTGCACATTCTCAAAAATTAATAGTTGTAGCTGCTTAATAGGGACAAAAACTACTAGCAGGCTAAATATATTAAAAATTATTGCTTCTCGAGCTCAGAACTACATAATTCTACTGTCATCTTAATTGCCAAATTGTTCAGGAAAATAAAGAAAAAATAAATCCATGGATCAATGTTCTTGGAATGCTGTTCTTATAACTGCAGTAGGCTACTATAATGTGTACATGTGCATTACAATTTTTATAGTACAGCATCACAGTTGTTTGATAGCACATTATTTCTAATCAGTAATTTTACCAGATTAAAATTCATATAACACATATATTTTTAATTAACATGCTCATGTTAATCCACTTGCCTTGGAAACTCACCTCATCATTTATCCAGCATTCCATGTAGTCTAAGCCAGATTTCCATTGCTGAAATCGTTGTAAGGACTCTGCAGAAATGTAGTTATTCTGATTCATGGAAGATATCTCTGGAGTTGTTGTAAAGTTAATTGGAAAGTTTGCATTGACAGTTAAACACATGTCCAAGCCCTGCCCCTCTGTGCTGCCTTTGCCATTCTGCAGCAAGTCAGCAGTCAGCAGTACCTCTGAGTCAGCAGTACTGTTACCATGGCTTGTGGTGCTCTGCAATACCTGTGAGTCAGCAGTACTGTTACCATGGCTTGTGGTGCTCTGCAATACCTCTGAGTCAGCAGTACTGTTACCGTGGCTTGTGCCATCTACCCCAACTTGTCCTTGTATTTTGCGTTGCACTTTGCCATCAATATTGACATCTTCGACTTGCATGTTGCCTTTATTGCCTGAATCATGGTCATTAAAACAATGATTTTAGTCAAGTAAAAACAAGCGATATAATATCCCGACGTTTCAGCGACCTCATGACGCCATTATCAAGGGTACAAATGAGAATAAAATTAACAAATGCGAGTTCAAGAGTAATAACCAATTTACATAGCGGAGGTGGCTACACAAATATTTTAGCACGGATAGAATCCGTTTGCACATTCAAACTCGGTGTTAATTGTTTGATGTAAAGCATCTCGTTGACTAGACAATCAAATTTGTTCATGCATTTCTTGAGAACTTTGAAACAGCTACGGAGGTCCTCAGGGACAGCACCCGCGTGGTCGTTGTCATAGTGCTTGTGTATTAAAGATGATGTGCTTTTATGGCCATCCACGCGGGCATATAAATGCCCGCGCGTGTAGCCAACATAGCTCCCTGTATCACACAGGTTACATTTAAACTGGTACACTATGCACTGTTGATTAACTAACTGCGGTTTAGTCTCACAATCTTTAAGGTCTTGGCCAATTTTCCGACTGACAAATACGGGCTGGATTGTGGTCTGGAGTTTAATGCTAAGGTCTTTCAACTGCGTCTTAACAATGTTAGCGGAGTCTTGGTCCTTAAAGGGTAAGACTACTCGGGTTACGTCATTTCCCGCCAAATTTCCCGAAGCCTGCAATGGTTGCTGGTCAGCAATTCTCGAGTTGATAAAGGTATTAATGGCAGAGTTGATAAGGTGGTAAGGATAGTCCAAACGTGAAAATAAAGACTTCAAGCGCTCACACTCCTCCGAGAAGTAAGGCCATGAAGAAGACAAACGGTACGCGCGATCGAGCATAGTTGTTAATAAGCTCCGTTTGTATCGATTGTCAACGTGGCTCTGATAGTGGACAAGTAAACCAGTGTTGGTAGGCTTTACATAAACTTTAGTCTCAATTAGGGGTGAACAGTTTAGTAGCTGGGTGCCAAGAAAGGGGAGCGTGCCATCTTTTTCGATTTCCATTGTGAAGCTGACAGAGGGATGGGCGTGGTTCATTTATCTAATCAAACAATGTAAATTTTTGAGGATGTTCTCTTTGCTGGAGTTAATTTTTGTGGGATCTTATTTTTGTGGATCATTGGAAAACCCACAAAATTCGCAAAATTAAATCCTGCATAATTTCATGCCGCACAGCTTATAAAGAAATTATACTACTCACCTGTTGCCATCGCCTGCTTCTTCCTGCCATATTCAAATTTATCTCTGGGAAAACTGAGCTGAAAACAGTGAAAACAAAATTTAGAGGAGGTGAGACTGACCTGGGGCAACTTCAGCCAGACTTTCAATAAAGCTAAGTGAAAACACATGTAAGCATTTCTACATGTACTTTGGTTTAAAAAAATTTACATCAATTGCCTGCACTTGTGCACTTCTCCATCAAAACTGATAATGCATCTACATTAATTAAAATAATATATTATAATTATAATAAAAACCTTCCCAAAATCCTTTGCACCAGAAAATTTTCAATGCCAAATAACTCTGTCAATTTTGAGTGAATGGGGATGCCACACCACAGGTTATTTACACCCACCATAAAGTACCTATTTTAATAAACTTAGTGCCTGGCCTTTTATTTGATGGCTGAATTCTCCTTCCACTTACATGTAGATTAATATCTCTTTCTTCATTGATTTTTGATACCTCGTTCAAGCGTTTTAAGAGGCAGTGAGTGTCAGCGTAAGAACAGATAAAACAAATTTTGGACTTTCACCGATTTCCCAATTTTTTTCAGCGAAAGACAACCATAATTATACCTCATAAACAAATATATCATTTATTTGGATCAATTAACATTATTTTTCTATTTTGCGAGATGATTTTAAATAAGTAAATAACCTCAAAACTAAAAGAATTGTCTTCGGGAACTCGGTGAATAAGCTGCAAATCTTGGGCGCGCGCAGCCAAAACTAGTACTTTATTCCTTATTTGAATAAATTGAATATTTTACATATTAAAATTCCATCTTTCTTAGTAGTTAAAAGGCTTAGTAATTGAATTGTTTTCTAGAAAATTTTGATTGAGTTATGAATTTTTCTACTTCGTCTCATACCTTAACTTCCTGCTGCGCGAGTAATTAGCATACCTGTAGTTGAAGACTATTTTTGTCAAAAGTGGGACCTGACCTAGATCAAGTCCATTATAAATCAAAAATACTGAGACCGATTTTACCAAGCACGAGAGAATTTACTCATTTCCCAGAATATATTAAATCAATTATACTCACTGTCTGTAATATATTATTTCCCGGTTTTACTTGTAATAATAATAATAATAATTAATCATAATAATAATAATAATGGTTTATTAGCATTCCACAAAAAATAGGCTCTTCTATGCTAATATACTACCTACACTAAAATTGATACAATGTAATAATTAAGAAATATAAATTTACAATATAATGATGATTCGGACAAGAGAAATATAAAAATTATGGCAGAAATCTACTTTTCGGGTAATTATTTGAGCCAGTTTGACAATTATAAATGCACTGAACTACTTACTGTATTAATAACAACTTCTCTCAGCTATTCACCACTAAGAGTGGTGGACCACGCAGAACAATATCACCCAGCAAAAACAAGTTTACATTGTAATAAGGTACAGTATAGTGTAAACTACTAGAAATTATGGTCCCCACAACTACAGCAGTAATGCACTTTTAATCAAAGGGATCTAAGATCCATCTCATGAATATGAAACAATGTTAGGTTTATTTTGGTTGTTCTTAATGTTTTGTAATTAAGTTTCAAGGTATTGATAAGATAATCCTTTACTTAACTTCGGAAAATTGTCTTATCTATTGCTTCAGTCAGCAAAAAAACAAACCATACGAAAACCCTTGTAATGCGCAGTTAACAATTTTGATAAGCGGTGGGACGACAGACAAAGAGAGGGGGAGGGGGGAGAAATCGGGCGACAATCCACGCTTTTGGCGCTTCATGCCTTTTCAAGCAGTGTGGAGAGATTTAAGCGAATATTAGTCTCAATAGTCCACGGTAAAATGATAAATGTCTTCATTTGTCATTTTAATTCCATTTGTAGTTTACAGGGTATTCAGTTTACAAATGAGCATATTTTCACCCAAAACATTTATCGTCCTGTAGCGTTTGTCCAAGTATTAACAAGAGTATTAACTATTAGACTAGTATTTTCTGACGCTTATAGTACAAAAGGTTACATTATTAAAACCGCACAGAAAACCGTCTTCGAATAGAGGTTCGACTGTACACCTATTTTAACATACATGTAAGCACGGGTTAAATATTGACATGAATTTAGATCACTTGTGAATAACACGAAACTCGAGCGCTTCATAGCTATAAAATGCCTAATGTATCATGTTAAACTACAAGTAAGTGGCTCAGGGTTAAATTCCACCACAGCCTCCAAGTCGCACTTTACATTGTCCATAGATGTTGAAAACCACAGTTTTAGTCCATATTCTAAACATATTCGAAAAAACTTTAGCAACATAAGCGGCGTCACATGTCGGTGAAACCAGACATGGTGCAATACAAAGGTTTTCAACTGAGTGAGCGGGCGATCGAGCGACCTTCTCCTCTAAGTCCATAATCTAAACGTATTCGAAGAAACTTTAGTAACATAAGCGGCATCACTGCGGTAAATCACGCATTTTAGCTGACATAAATACATGTCGGTGAAACGAGACATGACGCAATACAAAGGTTTCCAGCCGAGTGAGCGGGCGATGAAGCGACCTTTTCCTCTAAATGCTACAAAAACAAATTTGAAGTCCTCGGATCGGTTTTTATTTTTCATACCGAGTTTGAACTCAAAGAATTTATCAATTGTTTTGAAAGATTTATTAAAATACCACTATTAGTTTATCTTTAACAGCAAATCGCTTACTATCCATGAACATTGCAAACAGTCATTCACTAACCACAGGGCGAAATCCAAGCTGTCAATTCGACCAAATTTGGGCACACTTTAAAGCTATCAGTAACACAAAGAAAAAGCCACTCAAACATTTATATCGGCCATAAAACAACATTTAACATGTCACTTCCTTTACCGTATGTTCGTAGTCCGCAAGAATCAAAATCCTTTTGAAACTCCGCTTCGATCTTCCCCTCGCCGCACCACTTCGAATCACATTAAAATATGTTTCCACGCCAAACACGCTCGCAGGTTTCTAAGTTCCACTTTTAAAGCCAACAAATATTTCTCCGGCCTTTTTCTTCCCATTTTGAAGTCTGGCAGCGTGTGTTTTCATTCCAGTGATGAAATATTAGCTTATATAATGACGTCTTGAAAGCAGCAAGAAGACGCCATTATGAACGTGGGCTTCTAAACTTCTTCGAGTGACAAACCTTCCCTCCCCTCCCCTCCCATAACAAAACTGATAAGTGGATGAAAATATATATTTTCCTTCTCGATCGTGATTTTATCTCGTCAAGATGACTCCTGATAACACATAGTTTTGAAGTGACATTTACTTACAATAAACAAAAAGAAAGTTTCAGAAAGAAGAAATTTGAAAACCATGATACTAACCGTACCGAAGTCTACAATCTCCCTACCCCACCCTAGTAAAACCTTAACAAAAAACCTTAACAAAAAAAAAGTTTAACAAAAAAAACCTTAAATTCCCCGCTTACAAAATCTCGCTATACGCTACGCGTATCACGGTTTAAAAAACAAACAATAATTATTGGTTGCCAAGGCAATGCTCAAGGCAAAAAACTGTGGGCATGAGATTGCTTGCATGTAATTGCTCGCGATTGTTTTTGTTTTGACGAAGGAAACTGGAATTCACAAACTTTGGCAAGCATTCCCCATACCAAGTAGTATGAAAAGGAAACAAGTGAACAGATTTCTCTATATGATTATTCAAATACTGTTCGAAGAATTGAACAAACAAGTCTGACAACTTCAGTGAGAGTGCCAGATTTTGATTTGCATATTCTGCCATGTGTATATTTCTGCTGCTTGGGCTTTCGGAACAAGGAACTTTCGGTAAGTAATAAAAGATGTTTGCCAACTCAAAATTATCTGCTTTATTTCTATCAAACAAAACAATCAAATGAACTGTGTGCATCATAGCACTTGCTCAGGATAATTAATTTTTTCTGTTGCATACAAATCCCTCCGTAGCAGTACTAAAGTGCTTGCTTGTTAGATTGCTTTGAAATACAGAATAATCTATCTGTTTCATCAATCCATTTAGAAAACAAGACTAGAGCATAAGTACGTTTTGGTAAGCTGTTAAAAGGTCGGCTTACTCATTGAAAGCGTTAGATATTATTTTGATAGCATTAAATATTAAACTGTTAGATAACAAGGTCAATCCGTTTAAAGCATTAGATCTACATGTATCTGCTTCAACGTTTATCAAGCCGTTCAGAAAACAAGTCAGAGTAAAGCGTTTCTTTGAAATTTTTCGTAAGCCCTTAGAAATGTTGGCTTACCCATTAAAGTCGTTAATCAAACTGTTCGAACGGTCTATAAAAGCGTTCATTGTCCGTTCAATAGCCTTTAATTTTTGTCCGTTTAAAGGATGACCGTTAGTGTATGTTTTCCTGTGGAAGGTCACAATTACATGTATTATAATATAACAATCAACTACATTATGTGCTGTGGGAATGACTATTTACAGTGTGGTTGGTATCACAATACCACATGCTTGAATACGTCATCAATGAACAAAAAAAATTCAACTAGTAAATAAAAGCCAAATAATTTGAAAATAGAAATATGACATTGACCAAATTAATTTTGTAGCCTTGAAAATAACCGCTAGTTGTTGGCTTTATTGCTTTTAATAGCAAAAGTTGTTTGTTGTTGTCCGCTTCACTGCTTTCAAACCGCTCAAGATGTACATTTCACCTGAAAAAAGCGCAAGTTGTTGGTTTCGCTGTGGCTTAACCACTTACATGTAAGCTACTTGTTTTATGTAACAAAAACACAGAAGAAGCACAAGTTGCTGGTTCAAATTTATCAAATTTTTTAGGGTTAGTGCAAATTTGGCAAGGGTTTGTTACACATACTGTATTTGCGTTGTTAGAAGTATATTTATTGCAATAAAATTGGCAATTATTTTCAGAAAATTCAATTAGATCTACTAACTTGTTTACACGTCTGTAATTATTTATTTGCCAAAACAAATTTACCATGACCCAAGCATCTCAGAACACTACCATATGATTACAACAATCCAGTCACTGGAATTGGAGTATGTACTGTAAATAAATTCATGCACCTACGTACATGTAGCCAGCAAGGTGACAACAGATGGTGATTGGGAAAACGAAGTGAGCACCAGGATCACAAAGGTCAGCCAGGCCAAAACTATTTCTAAGAAAAAAATCAATATTCACGGGAAACAGTTAACAGGTAATAATGAGATACAGTGTATGCTTTCAACATTTTTCTGCGGTAAATATTTGCATTTTGTCTCCTGATTTTCCCGCTAACTTTTATCACCGATCTCTTGCTGTCTTTCCAGTCTTTCTCATAAATAACAAAAGAATAGCTTCAAACAGATCGAGTGTCTTGGAAGCTCAGACCTTTAAAATTCAGACCCCCTTGAAATATCAGACCTTGAAAAATCAAACACCCTTGAAAACTCAGACCCCAGGATATCTGGATCTCAAACTCCAATTAAAAGGTGCTGAATAAATTTTACTCATAAAATGATTGTGGTGTAAATAGGCAGGAATGGGTAATTGGAGAATGGGGAACGGGACTGGAGAAAAAATTCCACACCAGGTGGCAGTTGCAAAATCGTTTAGAACCAAGGCAATTTATTAGAAGGATTTGTATGGAGTCATTAGAGCATAATGGTGCCAGTATCTTACCCCTAAAGATGCTGATTTTTGGTAAGTGGGCATTTTCCGAATATCTAATGAAGTCCCATAATTTAACCACTTTAGCACTCTATTGAAGAAACAAAACAAAATTATTTTGAATGACTTGAACTTACCGGGAAAAAGTGCCGTAGTGCAGATTTTATGCAAAGTAGCAACTTGATGCTGGCGAATCCCAAGTGCCGCAATCATGTAAAAGTACTGAAAGAAAGCAGTAGATATAACATGAGATTAACATTTTGCAATCATAGAATCAGTTAAATTAATACTCGAAGATACTAGCACCTTTGTGCTAAAGTTCGAGTTCAAACTAAGCTTAATTTTAAGGCATGTAACACATTGGGCCATTCCATTTTTTATCCGCATCCCCCCTATTGAGGGCCTATTTTTTCTGGGGGGGAGGGGGGGGTCTTACCAAGACAAAGAAAAATCCAGAGGGGGGAAGAAAAATTCTGAGGGGGTCAAATCGTTTTCGTCGTTCTCGTTTTATGACTTAAAAAAATCAAAAGAAGGAGAGTAGTAGCTGGTAGTGGCCTAACAAACGATCAAGAATACTTTAGGGGGGGGGGGGGGTCCGACGGATCTTAAAAAATACCGAGCCAGAAATTTTACACCCCAAAAATACCTAAGAGGCTTTAAATATAATCCAAAGAGAATTAACATATCACTAGCATACCTGCCAACCCCTTGATTACAGAAATCTGGAGAATTCCGAAAATCAACATTTTAATAATACTTTCCATGCATGTTACATGAAGTTCAAGTGTTGACTTTTCGTGAACACTACATGAAGTATGGAAACGCACGTCTGAAGCGTTTGCCGAATGTTTTGATCCCTAATAGATTTAAACTTACCAAATTAAGCTGTTTGGGTTTAACCTGAAACACAGCACAAGAAAATAAAGAGTTTTTTTTTTTTTAAATTCCAAGTTGACTATTTTTTACAGTAGGTATTTCCTGTATGATTTGGTGCTCTGACCAAGAGACCGTGCAGTATTTGCAAACAAGAGTGAAAATCAATGAGTCAGCGATTTGGAAGAGGGGGAGAGTATACTCAAGACTGACATCTGAAGTTTCTTTGTTGTATTATTTGAATTCTTTTTCTTAGAAATGGTGGATTTTCCATAGCCTGCGTTGCAGTCAAAACTAAACGTCGGGGTTAGTTGTGACGCACATTATCACAGGGAGAAGAGGAGCCAATATTGACTCTTGCGAATAAAAATATTCAATGTTTATTCATGTATATTGTATCGCGTGAATGTCCGATCGATCGCGGTAATCTTTTTCAGCAGGATATCGTGTTTCCCGCAAACCGACTGACTGTGGGCGCCACATGATCGTTTCTGCTCGGCACTTCGGCCTCGTTCGGAAAGCTTCGCTTTCCTTTCGTTACGCGTCGGGCAACGAAAAGCGTTACCCGCCTGGGTTCGCGTAATGAACATAAAGCGATACCCACTGGGCTTTAACCGTCGCGTAAACAAATAGATCGGATAACACAAGACCAAACGCAAGCTAAACAAGCTCCCCGAGACAAGCGCCACGATATAAATCGAATTTCGGCAAAGGTTAAAATTTGGCTCCTCTGCTCCCTGTGACATTATGTTCACAAAATTTGTTGTCCTCGGCTCGGACGCACTTGAAAACTCCAGATTATTTTAAAAAAAACATACACCGCGGTTTGTATTTGCAAGCCCACACAAAAATCTGTCAGCTTTGAAGTTTGGTACGGCTTGACAAATTCTGGAGGGGAAAAAAAAACTAGTAGAACGGGACTGATGACATTATTTTTGCAAAATAAACATAAATTCGCGGTACCTTTTATTTGGCGGCGGTATTTATTTTGTAATTCATAATTTTGCCGCGAGGTCTGTTTTTTGATCGCAACCACAGGGCTCAGACCAAAGCGCCTGATTCAGCGCCGGGCCGGCCCCGATCTAGGCTCGATTACCAGCCGCTGTTCGGGAAATGAGCCCGCGCTCCTCCCCGAAAAGACGGCTGGACTCGTGGACTGACCATTGTTTATTTCCACCAATCAGAAGGTCGCCTGCTCAATTCGTGCAGGCAGCATAAATTATCTGCAGTGGAATTTGATGTAGACTGATGTAGCACGCTATCGTGTTGTTGACAAGTTTAACATTAAAAATATAAAAAAATGTATCAAAGCTTTGCAACTGGAATCGTTGGAAAAGCTAGTTAACGGGCAAGCTGTATTCGTCATTAAACCGACAGGATCGGGAAAGTCCAGATCGCTTTCGGGTCAACAGAGTCATTTTGGTGCAACAATATTGCAGAGGAACGAAGACCGGACTCGAGAGAGCGGCGGAAATCGAGCCTAGCCCCGATCGTACACCATGCAACATCCGCAGACAGCATGCAATGTTTGCAGGCGTTACCGGTACCCGTCGTCGGAAAGCTTGGGAAATCGTCGCCCTTCGGGGAAGAAAGATTTCGCCCTCATTACGGAGCTGAAGTGAAGTGCAGACAAATTTATCTCCCGTAAACAAGACAACAACTTTATTAAGTATTTTCGTATTACATGTCAGTAGGAAAGATGAATTTTAAAAATAAAGAAATCATCGAAAAGTGTATTATACAAATATTTTTTTTTTTTGGACAATAAAAGTTCATCAGCCACGAACAATGTAGTTAAAACAAATTATTTTTTAAATTAGGAAGGCGATTTTTTCAAAAAATATAAATAATCATCGAAAAATTAAGTATTCACATATTTTTTTTTGGGTAATAAAACTTGACCAGCCACGAACAATGTAATTATCACAAACTATTTATAAACAAGGAATCATTTGGAGGTTATTTGAGACATCTTTTTGACGAGAGAATCAATTAATAAGTGTCAATAGTACAAAAATCATTCCTTGGTATCGTCTTCACTTTTTTTCAAACAGCTCTTTAAGCTGGTTCTTTTTTACCGAGAGCACTTTGCTCAACTCCCGGTAATGTAACTTGTGGGATTCACGGCGTTCCTCAATTTCTTTCTTCACTTGCTGAAACTCCGCCCCTCTTTGATCTTTATGTAGAAGTTGACTGACACTCAATTCTTGTCAGTGACGCAATTGCTAACTCCAAGCGCCTGACGTTTTTGGACAGTGTTTGTTCCTTGATTGTATTTATAGACCCCAAAAACGCCTCCAGATCCGGATATTTTCCAATAATTTCTTCGATGGATTTTGTGGTTTCCTTTTCTTCTTCTAGCATTTTGGCTGCCTTGTGGGGTCGCCATTCCTCGTGCAACCTCTGATCAATCGCCTCTCCCCACAACATATTATTCTGAGGATCCTCGCACAGCTCCTTTGCCTTCTCATTCCACCATTCTCTTCTTTCCTTTTCTGTCCCGGTAGATCTGAGAATGTCATCCTCAGAGTATATGTGGACACCTTCCTTGCCGCCGCTGTAGCGTATCGCGCGGTTGGTGAGGATTTTGCGCCAAAGAAGCTGGTTAGTGTGCGCTGTACAGATCGCTTTGCCGGTGGCTTCTCGTTTCCGCCTGAAGATGTGCTCGGTGAAGATAAACGATCTTCTGTTTCTGTGTCACGTGTTGGTGATTCTTCAGCGGGATTTTCAGAAAGGTCTACTTCTTCAGCCTTTCTCTTGGAAGGACCCTGAGCGCTAAGCGTTTCCCGTATCTTTACGACATTCTCTGTATGAAAGGCTTCTGTCAAGGCCATCTTGGTTTCCTGTACACGGCTGATTGGCGGTCCCCACTTTGAAAGAAAGTGAAACTGCTCGGGAACCAGTTCTTTTACTTCTTCTAATATTTGATTTCGGACATCACACAGTTTAGCAGTAATATCGTCGATGAAGATGACGGCTAAAGTCGACCAACTCTCTAGTTTTATTTCTACAGGCGTCATGTCTTGTATCGAAAAAAAAGCTCACAAAATGTTCTTGTATTGTTTATACCTTCATCCGGGTATGTCCTGGGCAAAGTAGTGACGGACCAATTAGAATTAGGGGTGTTGGTGTGAGAAATTTGTCGCAGCAGGATTTTTTTGCTTCCGTTGTGCGAATTCGTTTTTAGGCACAACCTCTCGCAGAAGTAATGAGTTGAAAGAAAATTACATTGTCTCATGGAGTAAAATTGAACTACAACAGTGTATGTATAAACTTCTTGAATGCAACCAAGAAATAAACATTGTTGACATCGTTTTTTGTCACTTATGGTAGCCTGCGAACTGGCTTCCGAGTGAGGGCGTGGGAAAATAAATATATAGCGAGCGAAGTGAGCTGGGCGCAGCGGTTTGTTTATCGCAACTTTTCCACTGGAGAGCCTGTTAGCAGGCTTATTCTTGATTTTTTATTAATGTTGGGTAATTTGTTTCGCGGTGTTGCGGTGTTCAGAGCCCCCAAGCCCCCCCCTCTTTATTTGCCTATCTTGATTTTTTGTAAACCCCTAGAAACCCTCTAGCTAGTACGTTTATCCTATATATGCTTGGCATGCTACATTTTTCCAGATTTTTGGATATTTATTCTGAACATACTCTGCCATCTATGAACAGTAAGAGTATAATTAACAATTTACAAAAAATAGTAAAAATAGTAAATACAGAGCGATGGATTTAATACCGGATGTAGCCCTCCTCAGAATTTTTTCTTTTATTGTTTTCAAACGATGAATGGTTTTGCGTATTGTGTCATGTGGAAGAGGTTCCGAAATTGGTTAGAACATCTGGAGAGTAGAGATCATAATTTTATAGGCAATATTAAGAGAGAAATCCTATGCATTTCTTTGAAGATGATTTACGGCTTTTAAAATTATGCTGCCGATGAAAAAGCAACTCCTGTTGTTTTATTTTCACTACCAATACTTATACTAACATAACTAGCGTATGACTTTTGACTTAAGCAAGTGAAATCTTTTATAAATCATCATGTACAAGATATTCTTTGACTTTGTTTAAAAACTACATCATGTAACAAAATTCTTATAACATTAAAATTGTATAATCTACGACTCTTACGCGCCAAGTTTCCATGAGAATTGAGCAAACATTAACTTCGAAAAATAGACCAAAAAGAATAACTACAGATATATGTTTGTATACTTATTTTAAAATCCATACACTCTAAGTTCCAGTCATTTTTAAGGAGTATGGTTTACATTCCAGCAAATATTTAAACGTGGTCTCCTGTTTTTTATTTGGTCCACGCATTCTTGGGAGACGTTTGTTTCGCATACACAAATATATGTCAAGCTCTGTAAGCTCTCCACAATGACTGCGAATGTACTATTATCCACAAAGGCGTATGGAATTAACAGGGTCGAAAATAAACAGTTATTTCTCATGATCTCCATGATATCCTCACGGGTGAAGAAGTAGCCTTCCTGACAGTCGAGTGCTCTTAGTGTCGGACAGGCTTTCACGACTGAAAGAACTCCATTCCTGCCGAATCCGCTAACACCTTCAGGGGGGAAGCCAATGTAGTGAAGTTTCTTTAGGGTGACTATCTCTGGAATGCAAGACTCTGAGATTTCAGTGCCAACTAGGTGAAGCTCTTCCAGCTCTTTGGATGCCCGGAGAATGCTTTGCAAAATTCCGTCAGTGACCCTGGTCCCAGACAAGTTGAGGCGACGAAGCCTACTCAGTCCGCCTAACAACACACACGAGCCATCTAGAAAGCGGCAGTTTAACAGGTCTACTGCAACTAGCTTTTTGGCAGCGGCGAAGAGAGACGATAGTTTGTGATCTTCGCTGTAATTTCTGCTTAAGGAAATTTGTTCCAACAAGGTACGATCGTACATCAGATTACTCCACCTCCGGGATACCGTTCGCAACAGAATTCGCTCCATGAAATGGAGGAACGAGAAGATTCTAACAAGAATTTCGTCAGGAAGGTTGTCCATGTCAGTCTCAAACAGTCTTGACACGAGCGACACGTGAATGAGGGGAAGGACTTAGGACTGATTATCAAAAGTGAGAAATTATCACGAAAATTAGCGGTATCCGGTCACTGGCCAATTAAGATCTGAACAATAAAAATCATTTGTTTGGGATACAAAGCTGACACGTTATTAGATTCGACCAAGAAAAATCTTTTTGTGTGTCAAAGAGAGGGCCATTTGGCGTTTTAGTTGCTCATTTGATGTGTACCATTACGGTGAACAAATTCTCATCTTGGTGATCTGAGAGTGTGAGATAAATGCCTATTTACACCACGGCTTTTTGAACTTTTCAGTTGAGTTTTCTTTGGCATGTTCTTTTTTCAACTAGCTTTTTGCTCAAGTTCCCGCATACTTATAAAAGACAGTTAAGGAGAAATAAAACGGCTTGTACTGATTCACGTAACAAAGCGCTTCACTCGTCATCTGTGTTTATTTTCTCACGCTTTAGGGAGCCTGCTTGCAGGCTATTATATTAAAAGATTACTTGTACGTGATCTCCCAGCGGTAAGCGGCGTTGCATCACATTCTGGCACTCAACTTTGCCCGTGATTATAGTATTAGGCCCGCGAACTATATCAGGCACTTTGTATATCTGTTTGTTGTTGTTACCCATTATATCTGTTGTATATCTGTTGGTGTCGTAAAATGCCGCTCATTCATATCACTCTGGAAAGCGGAGTTAGTCTTGCATTCATTATGTTAGAAAAATCGGACTGCCTGCTGAAAGACGTACGCAAACAGATGCGGGAAGAAGTAGATGACCTGGTTCCACAGGAATTCAATTTTATTTCTATTTGGGGGCCACCGTTAAGCAAGGTACAGGAGGCGAAGATGAGTATAAAAGATGCCCTTCATGATGGTAACAAGCTGGTTATTCGAATATTTACGAAGAGGAAGGCCAACAAAAGTCCAGGGAGGCCACCTGCTAAGAAGGCGGTGAAGAAAACTTTGGAACATTTTTTTTCGAACGAATCTGTTGCAAAAAAAACGGAGCAAAACGAAACTGTTAAAAGGAAAAGTTTTCCTTTTCCTCCAATCAAAATGAACCTATTTACTGACAATGAAATTTCTCACCATCCATGCTGGCTCGAGAGAGCAAGACGGCAACACTGGAATTTAAAGGTTAATCAAGTAAATAAATCTGAACAACGTATGAAATATAATAACACAGAACTGCTTGGCATCATTGACACTGATTGGGCATTAAAAAAGGCCGAACTACTTCAATCAAGAACAGTTGAGCTGCAATTTATGCAAGAAAGCCTAGAAAATATTTATCACGGTCAGCACCCTCCGCCTCCACCAAAAACAAATTTTGATAATCATGAAGCCCTATCGAAGTTACTTTTTTGCATTAAAAAGGAAGATACCCAACTAGCGTCGATTACCTCAAAACAATTAAGAGACCAAACCGAGAAAAGATTGCACGACTATTTGCGTGACTTGAAACGTACCAGTGACGCTCTATTCAAGGCCCAGAATTCGCGGGAAGCCAGCTTGAGGAAATTTAGAGGTAAAATTTCAGAAGAATGGCATGATGACACCAACACCAACATTTTGTCAAATTATGAAAAGAATGAATTAGCTTCAAGCGTGTTTTTCGAGAGCCAATAAAATTATCAAAGAGAACTAATATACAAAGGTTTAATGACATATTAGCAATCTAGGTTCATGGTTTTATCATTGGTTTTATTTGCATTCCTCTTTGTTGTTAACGTTTTCTTTACTTTTTGTTACAATCTTGTTTGTTCCTATCAATTTACTCAAAGCGTTGTTGTCAAATTAGCTGTATACTCATATTTTACCTGGAATGCATTTGTACACAATTTTAAGAAGCTTTTGTTAATTAAAATGTCAAAAATCTGTTTGTATATGTCCTGTAAATAAACATGCCATGTTCATAGTTACACGAAGCGAGATCAATTCCCTGAGATATCGCGGATGATTCTTTTCTGTTTCTCCACCCACTCATCAAAATCAAATTCTTCAGAGTCATCTTCGACAGTATCTTCGCTCGTTCCCACGGAGCACTCCCCTCCCACTTTTTCTTCTTTACCGTGTCCGCAATCTTCATTTGTTTGGAATTTCCTTTTGATGCCTTTCTTTATATGGTCTGTTTCGCAGGCACTTCCTTCTTCTTGTGGATTTTCTCTAGCGGGTAGCTCAACTTTAACTGAATCTCTTCTCAGAGCCGTATCTTCTTCCACATCGCTATCACTGAACGTGGCCGAAGGCTTGCGGCGAACGCAGATGGGTCTCCTTTTTGACATGTCAACTTCCACCGAATTACTTTTTTGGTAAAGGACTTCCTCTGGATCGCTATCAAACGATGAGGCAGGCTCGCGGTGCTTTCGGCGAACACAGATAGGTCTTCTGTGTGGCTTTTTTTCCATGTTAAAAAAAGACTTGGTGAATCTGCTTGGATTGATTTGATTATGTGTCTTTAAAAGACCTTGGCAAAACTTGAACGTGATATAAGTTGGCTGCGGAAGTCTTCGGTTTTATAACACAACTCTGACACCTATCATCTTTGTTAAACTATTGTTTTTAATAGGGGCAGTTTTATGGCACCCCATGCCACCTCGTGGCCCATAAGTCCGGGCCGTAAATATTGATGCGGGTTTGGAGTTTTGGTGATATTAATGCCGAAAACTGTACCTTTGAAATTGTTATTATACCGACGCCGATGCGGCTGAGAACTACCAAAAAGAAATCAGAGCAATTCCCTTGTGATTACGTTTACCTAGCAATGATATTGAAAAATGACACCTGGATCTTGCTGTGAGGGTCAATTCAATTAAATGTTTTAAAAGCAAAATATGCAAGTGTACCTTGCTATTGTTTTAGAGTTTGAAAACAACACCTTCACTTGTATTAATTACACTAAATTGTAAAAGTTTTATTGAATTGACCCCAGTACAGATTTGACTGGGTACTCATTTTCCACCCGAAACAAATTAAAAACACATTGTTTGCTATTTTCTCCTGAAGGTTAACTTGTTCAGAGGACAGGTGTGGCAGGTTAAACACTTGTCCCAAGTAAAAAATCACTTGTCTGAGGCAAGTGGACACTGTTTTTGGTGCACCCTGAATATTCGTGGCAATATTGTCCATATGTACTGGAGAATTTTTGTAAAAATCTTTGTGTCCATGACAGCATTTCGTTGCCACGACAAGTCGCACAAAATCAGACCAATTTGAATTTTTGTGGCTTGTCGCGGCGACAAAATTCTGTTGCAGAGACAAAGATTTTCACAAATTCTCCAGCTACACACAAGGCGATTTGTCGTCTAGTGTGTACCGACATTAAGACCAAGCTAAACACCTGTCATTCGACCTGAGGCAAAGCTCTAAATAGCAAGTTGTGAATGCTTCCTGTTTAGCTATAATAACAACAATAATAATAATAATAATAATTAAAATAATATTATAATTATAATAAAAACCTTCCCAAAATCCTTTGCACCAGAAAATTTTCAATGCCAAATAACTCTGTCAATTTTGAGTGAATGGGGACGCCACACCACATGTTGTTTACACCCACCATAAAATACCTATTTTAATAAACTTAGTGCGATGATGTCATTGGTCACGTGACTATGCCTCCAGGTGCCTCTTTAACGTATTTTAGAAAGGGGCTTTGATGAAATCAAATACAGTCAACATGGCAAGGAAGGCGTTCGTGTGCAACATTTCGACATGCCGATTATTGCTCTCGGTTCTGAAAATTAAAGCGGCTATGCGCATGAGCAAAAAGGGGGGTCTGGGAACTAGCAACGTATCTTTCTTCGGGAGAAATGTAAAGTAACAAATTTTCGGATGTTAGCAGATATCCGTGAAAAAATATGTTCCATGCCAACGTCATTTGTATGACGTCATCAATCACGTGACCAGAACGCACGGAACTTTGGAGCCTATTTTCATGTTCATTAAGCTAAATATATCCCCGTTTTTTCGCCCATGTTATAGAGAACAATTTTATGTGTATAAAAAAGGCCATTATTATTCCTCCAAAAAAAACAAAGGTGACGAAAAAGTGATTCGAAAGTGAAAAATACGTCCTTTCAGAATCCTGTTCAGCGATTTTTCAATTAAAATCTATAAACAAATCTGTATAAGAGGTTTGCATTGCCCCTTTTACCAATGGCGTTGGCAGTTTTTCTCTAGCACTTTCCTTTCATACCGATAATAGATGTGATTTTTTCTTTTTGTTCCCCACCCCTTCCCCCTTCGGTCCACTGCCCTCCCCCGCTCGGGTTGGCAGTACATGGTGTCACGTCGGTGTCACGTCAGCCAGCATCGATAGAAAATTATTTTTTTCATCAACACAGTCGTAATTACAGTGTTTAGCGAAATGTGGTTTGCGAAATTGCCTTGCAAACTACTCTTTCTGTGGTCAACTTTCGGAATAGCGGAAAGAAGGCTCTCAGAGTGTACATAAGGTCACATTTTTGGCCTCTTAACTCCGTCTGAGTCAGCAAGCCAAGAAATGTAAGTGACTTGAATATTTTAGCTTAAAACTGGACAGAGTGTTTTTCTAACTTTGCAGGGCCATTTATTATAATTTTGTTTGAAATTGTGCAGTACGTGGGCACATTTTTTTCCTATACGAACCGACCTAGGCCGATAGCTTATTTATTTTTTCTCACCTTTATAATTCTGAGATTTGCCGAGAGAATCTTGTCCTTAGCACTGGAAAAATTGGCAAATTTCCAAATTAGGAATATAAATGGAAATTACATGGAATTTGCATGGAAATCAAATATTTTCCAAACAGGGATTTAGTATAATTTTTCCAAACGTGGATTGTGGCTTAATACCACTTTGGATTTTGTAGGTACCATACTTGGTTTTTCCAAATTTTGTACGAGATTACCATTGTTGGCAATCCACAAAACCATGCTTGGATTTTATGGTACCAAGTAGACATACTGGGATTTCCCTCTTACCAAACTTGGATATTTTCCATTTCTTTCTTTTATTTCCTTTTTCCACACCTGGATTTGCAAACAGCCCATCATGGAAAGGAAGATAACCACACATATTTACTAATAAATGCATATTTGGATTTTGATATAAACAAATTTGGTTCTGCCATTTTCCCTATTTGGTGAAATGGAAACCATTTATGGTAAATAACTGAAAACCCATAGCTGGTTTTTTAAAATACCACACTTTGTTTATGGGAGTTGTCCATGTTTGGACTTGCAGAATTCCAGCCTTGGAAATTACCAATATAAATCATGTATACTGCACATAGCAAAAATCAAATAAAGCTTCACTTAACAAACTTGTAGCTTAATCTTTTATTGGAAAAATATCAAAAGACAGCATCGCACTGTTATCAGACAATAATGTCATAACAGCTTGTTATGTACATGCATATGACTACAACTGTCCTTATACTTTCAGTCAAGAACTAGACCACATAACTGTCTCACATAACTGGATTCAAAGTACACATCATGAACACGATATTACTTTCTACAAAAAGCTAGCAACTTAAGCTATGAAATATCAAACTGAAATACTTTTCACTATCGACAAAACAACTGTTGAATAGCCATAAAAAGCCAATGATAACCAGATTTAACTGTTTTAGTGGATTTTACAATCAAATAGACTTGTCAGTCAATAAGCTGTCTTGCTCAACCCTTCAAGCCCCACATATTCCAACATGCATGATTCTCCTTCTTGTTCAGTGTATAAATTGTTTTGGTATTGCTTGAAAGAAACAAGTTGTCAAAAATGAATGCATCTAGGTCATTATGGGTGCTTTAAGTGTTGACACATCCAACAACCTGAACGTTACAGTCTAAAAACTAAGTTTGTCAAGAACTTAATCCTCTTCTAACTGTTTGCTTTCGAAACAAGCCTGTCCATCTACAGCGGATTCAGGTTGAGCGTTCAACAGTGTCATTTGTCGCATTCATTATAACGACCGTTATTGATTGTGTTGCGATGCAAAATGACAGACATTTCTGGGGTAAAATAACGGGGTTCTGTCTGGGACAAAAACTTTTTGAAACTAAACAAATAGACTTCGTATAAACACAGTTTCAATGTAAGTAACCTTCATTTCATTCGGAGATTAATTAGCAGAGTTTGTTCAACACTGATCTCTGAATGAAATACATTTTGCCTTGCAACGCAATCAATCCCGCCTGGCAATGTCTGACATTTGTCAAGCAATGCAATCATTCTCGCCTGGCCATGTCTGATATTTTGCCTACCAATACAATCAAAAAACTGTTACAACGAATGTGACAACTGATGCTGTTAAACGCTCACACCCTGAATCTGCTGTATCTCTTCCTGAAAGAACCTGTCAGCAACACTTCATCACCAATTACAAATAGTCTACACTAATGTTTACATTACATAAAATGTCCAAGCCAAATCATGAACACAACTACCGTCGGTTTCGCCCAAGCGTGAACACATCACAAAAAAACATGATCTAATTGGGTAACAAACGCGACATGTTTGGTCGGTAAACATTTGAAGTTTGAAAGTCTGCTACTTAAGCTTTTGCACCCGAAATTGTCCACCAGGAATGACTTTCGTTCACAATTAGAAAGGTATGTTTTGCAATGTGTAAAGTTTAATGGTAAAAAACCCATCCATATTAGCGGTTTTATTCAAACTTCGGTAATAAACAACTTACTTTGAGCAGCAAAGCTCGCGTAATGCACTGTAAGAAAAACTTCAAACGTTTATCAACCAAACATGCCACGTTTGATACCCAATTAGTTTTGTGATGGTTGAAATCAATCTCCTAGATCCAATGTCTTGACAACTGTAATGTCATCACGAGTTAGTGATGCCAAATTTGCATCCTTAGCAATCTTGATGTAGCCCTCATTGTGGAGCGATTTGGCAACAGCTCTTATGTGAGTAAATTTATCTCTCCCCCTGAGCAAGCTGAGGTTAAACATCTTTTTCAACTTGTGCAAGTGATCCATCTTAACGTCCTTCAGTGACAGCTTCCCCAAGACAGCCATAACTATCAAATCGGCCGTACTCTGTGTCATGTCTACAAAAGATATAGAAGTTTATAATAAAATGTTGCATTGAAGTGTCTAAAATGACTAGAGAATTTTTATGGTTTTTGTATTTAAATAACATAAATAAGTACCCTGAAATTAATTTTGGGATTCCACCACTTTTCACCCAGAAATCGAGCTTCAAAGTTTGCGCTTTAGCCACGCCCAACAACAACAACAAACGTTATTGACTCGCACCTCAAGGTTGACCGAGTGCTTGGGCTTGGCGTCTGATGACATCAAAACCAGAAGGCTCGGAAGCATTTAACCCTCGTGTCCTCATGACTTGCATGTTCATGGTGTAATAAATTACTAATTTTTTTTTTTTTGGGGGGGGGGGGGGGGGAGGCTACAGGTGTCTATATCAAATTTTGCATGATTTCTGCCACTTGGAAATCACACATTCTATGGCTTATTTGAATGTAAAAGAACGGTTTGCCATGACGTCCCATTACCAAGTGGCAGATAAGCCTGCGGAATTTGATCTAAACACCTGCCGTTCCAAAACATTGAATTTTTACACCACAAGCACGCAAGTTTCGTAGACACTAGGATTTGCTTCCAAGCCTTCTGGTTTTGACGTCACCAGGCAACTAATAGTACAGGCAACTAACTCTCTAGAGAAATACTAGTGTTTCATATCCACCTTTTACCACAGAGAACTTATCTTAGTTTGTTGTCATTTTTTAAGTTTAAATTAGTTGAAGTCCTTTCCATGCCAGTAGCCTGGTCATTGGTTTGACCAATAACATTTTGAAATTGAGCTTCACATTAACCAATTACCAATAACCCTGATGGTATGCACAAAAGAATCGCACTACTGTGAATATACCTACTTTGTATTGTAGATACCCTTGTCCTTGCAGGAAAGGTGTTCTCTCTCTTCAATTGTGAGGAGCCTGTCAATATCTCTGAATGATGAAGAATCGATCTTAGCCTTTTTACGACCAAACGTATTGGAGTTACCTAGAGAAAGAGCAGCAAATAAATATTGACAGTTCTACGATGACATTAATGGTGCTGGTATTGTCAAGTATGAAATTCTGTAACCATTTATAATGCACATGTTACTAGGGCTGATGAATGGTGTCTCGTGGGTCAAGGAAAACTTTCATCCAGTCTCAAAATCTTGGAAACCGTTCATGATCAAAAGTCTCACTTTTGCGCATTTCTTTCTGTCATGAAGTATTCTTGTCTCAAGGTCTCAGATTTTCAAACAAGGTTCTTGGTATCTTGGATTTTACAACTCGTCATACCCCACCCCTTACTATACAAGTACTAGGGATTTGCAGTTTATGCTGGCGGCAGTTTCATCATCACCAGTTTTAAATTAAAATCTGATTTTAAGACAAAGATATCCTCTAGGCTTAACAGACAAATTCCAGGCTGTTACAAAAACACTAGACTTTCTTCCTATTTTTGTTATCAGAATATTTTCCGGTATAAAAAACTAGTTTTCCATTTTCAAGAATTCCAGATTCTGCATGAACCCTGACAACAGTGCTATTATCATGAAACTATTAACACCGAAAAGGTAAACTATGAAATTTACTTCATAAGACAAAGAACACTGGAAAGAAATATATACCTTTCACTGCTGGTCTGATAGCCTTTAGTTCTCTTTCAAAACGTTCTTTCTTCCCGATTGTCGAGATTCCGAGTTTCTCAAGAACTTGATCCTCTTCCAAACGTTTGCTTTCCAATAGAGCCTGTCCGTCGATCTCTTCCTGAAAGAACCTGTCAGCAACTTCATCACCAAAGAGGTTACAAACCCATTTTTTCACTTGTTCTCGAGACCAATCTGCAAATAAAAAGTGAATTAGCAACGTCAGCATATTTATCATGGTCAAACAAATTCTACAAAACTAGTTGCAAGAAAACGAAAACCGAGGAGATCAAGAATACCAAACAAATTTTTAAACTTTTAAACTGAACACTTGATCCGATTTAATCCCTAATTTCGCATTTTATTGCATGAGAGACTTTTTAAAGTCCCAGATTAGCCTTATCGCTGCAGAGATAAACAACATGCTTACCAGCGAGCACGTTCGCGGGTTCGGTTGCAAGTTCATGTGAAGGTGTTTCCTGCCGCTTTTCGTTTTCTGTGAAGCTATCACCTACTTCCTCATCGTGTGCGCTTCGTTTTCGACTTGCACGCCGACTTCCACTTGAAGTTTCCCCCATGTCTTCGTCATTCGGCTTTGCAATAACAGCATGTAGATTTTCCCGCCGCTTTCTGTTTTCTGGTAAGATATCTCCTACGTAAGCTTTCTCTTTGCTTTTTTGACGACTTACAGAGTGACTTTGACTCAAAATCTCTTCCACCTCGCAGTCATTCTCATTTCCAGAATTCTCATCTAGCGAAGACTGCGAACTGGCCGCCGTGCACAAAGACGAAGATCGAAAGACCTTGCCTTTCGCAGACATGCCTCTCCGTAAGTACCGCAAGGAAAAGGGCGCAAAGAAGTGGAAGCATTGTTTTATATCAAAATTAGCTTCATATGATTGGTTGCAGAAGCTTTTCTTCCATTTCATTGGTTACTCCATCGACTGATTGACATGTTATGGTAGGTACTTCATGTATGGGGAGTGGACGCTGTCCTGAAGCACTGATTGCTCATGTAACTAAAAAAGATGGCGGACGGACTGGCGGACGTCCCTGATCCTTCGTCGCTTTGTTACTGCTCTGAAAGAAAATCAGTCCATGTCCATTGCCCTTGTGAAGATTGCCGTGGAAAGCCTGTACATTATACAACTCAGGAACGTCATCTTTCAACTTTGAGACTGTTGCAACAAGAGAATGGTAAGTAAAAATTAATGTTTAGAGACACGTCCCTCAATCGTTGTGTCGGAGCGTGGGTGTTGATCGTATTCGAAAAAAAGAACATGCTTGTACATTAATATTGATAGGAATAGGAAATATATTTGCATGAATTACTCAGACCTAAGGTAAATTCATCTCACAGATTGAAACAAATAGGTTTAATGTGCCAAGTAATCGCAATGTTGAATCTAACACAAAGAAAATAGAAATTTACCTGGTGCAATAAAGAGGGTTTTCCGATTTAGCGGAACTTCTGCGGAAGTGGAACTTACCAAATTGAATAAAAATGTATTTGTAAAGTTAAAGTCACTCACGGCTTATTTTGAAAAGAAATATTGTTTATTTGACGCTTTTTGTGGGACTCCAGGTCGTCAAAAGTTGACAACCCAAAAATATCTAAACCCTAATCCAAAAAATAACTCCTCATCGGCCTGTACAGAAAACATGCAACCAAAACAGAGCTGGTCAAAGCGTATACGGATCTTATACTTTTGGTTTCTTGACACCACTACTGGTGCCGTTGATGAGACAAAGACATTTCCTCTCTCTTAGAGAATATCGATATGGAAACAATTTGTTAAAACTGAACATTTATTTGTCCAGGGTTTTGGAAATGAATTCAAATATGAATCAAAACAGTCGAACTACAAAATGCAAATTTTGTTTTCTCATGTTGATGCTATTCATGTGGTTGACGATTTTCGTGAGCATGAAATATATGGTCCGTGCGTGTGAAATATGCGTTCGAACTAGTGTTGTTTTCAGCGGTCTCCATCTAATTACAGATACTTCATATTATGAACAGAAGCGAAAAATAATTTGAGTAAATGTGATTACCTTTTAATTGCATCCAATTCCCAAGCATGGAAGATTGAAGCGAACTTCCGTGAACTTCCGCTAAATCGGAAAACCCTATTTCAAGACCAAAAAGGTATTTATTTTAAACCACAACACTTGTACTTACAGTACATACTATTTTAATTGTTTGTTGCTAGCATCAAGGTCTAGGTTATTGTTGCCAGAAACCAGTCTCCCTGGAAATCATCTGGATAACTCAGTTCTATGTTGTTCTGACAACTGTGACCAAGCAAATGTTCAGCAACCAGAGAAAAAATGTTCTTCATCCTCAATTGACTGTGATAGTTTTGAAGAAAATGAGATTGTTTTTGCTGGAAGCTATGCAGAGTCTGGTTCCCATAGTTCAAGCAATTTAAGAGGGAATCCAGAGGAAGTTGAAAGTGTGGGAATCAATGACCATGATGCTTTGGAGGTTAAAATTAAAGATGCTATTGTATGTGCCATATTTGAATCACTTGATCTTCTGCATGAAACAAAGGGATCTTTAAAAAACTTTGAGGAACTGTTAACAATGGCTAGACACATGTACTGCAAGGGAGCTGGCTTGGAAGAAGATGATGAAGACGTCAAGAAAAAGTGGCCCAGGGATTGGACTGCAGCAAAACAAACCCTGATTGCTGAAGGGTATGAAGATGCTCAAGAGTACTTCATATGTTTGAGTGACAGGCATCCACAACACTGGGACATTTTAGAATCACAGTCAGATGTGTGCCGCCATTGTGGGGAAAAAGGCACTATCCCTTATTATTATTTAGGTCTCAAAGGAAAGATTAAGCGCTGGGTTTCACATCCTGATATGTGTTTCAAGCTATTATCACACTGGAGAGAAAAAGAACATTGGCTGCATAGAAATGAAGGGTGGCATGTGAAGAAAGAATTATGGGATGGAGAGCGGTTTGCAGAACTGTCGTGGTTCTGGGATCCTAATACTGAGTGGTGTCTGCCAGTGCGATGCGAGTTTCCTGGATGTACCGATGTAATTTCAGCCAACGCAGTTTTATCAGCTGATGAAAGTGAAGATGGGTACCGAAAAGTTAGATGTGGTCGCTGTCAAAGTTGCTTTAATGTTCAAGCAAAATATGCTAGAGGAGATCCCCGTAACATAGCTTTTGTAGGTAAGTGCCAAATGGTGGAAATAAAAGTATTATAAGTTCACAAAAGGTATGTATACATATTTTAGTTTTTGCAGTAAAGTACATGTGCTCTCGTTTCAGCCTTGTCCCCAGGCACCTCGAAAAAGCACAGAAGAGAAAATAAAATAAAAGTTGTGTGTGCAATATTAAGAAAACATCTTTAGCTTAAGGTTACTGGTTTATGCAACTCCTCCCGAGGTGCTTTCCGCTCTTATTAAATTCATTCCCAAGCCTCCCCTCTATTTAAAATATTTTAGACTACTTGCCTGGATATGAGGCAGCTCTTATAATTATAGCAATTTCTTGAAAACCATACATGATGTACATGTAAATAATGGCAAAGAAGTTTGCTATGCATAAAATAATATCGTTTTTGGTCACATTCATACTGTCTTGACCCTGTTTTGTTTCAGTAAAGAAAGCTTGAGTCATTACACGCAAGCAATGTACTGCGAGCAAGCAAATGCAATATGATCTTACATCACAGTAAACACTGTAAGCAACAGGGGCCCCTGCAAGGAGCAAGAGCCACCCCAAATCCATGGGGGTGACCGCATTGTCTCAATTTTAACTTAGCCTAAATATAATTTAGCCACATAAATAATATCTTCATTGTATTTTTATAGGTCACTGGGACGGATTTCTACCCTTCGGATCCAGCCACCGATCAACAGGTTGGCTTTGAGTTATGTTCACATAGTTTCTGAAACATTTACTTAGTTTATGTTTATTCACTCACCTACACCTGTACCTTTTCTCTCCAGTTGCCCCCCTCCCCCTCCCCTTCTTGGGACCAATATTAAATAAGCACCCTGGGGGCTTAAAAGGAGCTTTACCATATTATGCTCACTCACATTACAAGTCATATCTAACCTTATTGATCCTAGCAATTTACTTTAAATTATTGTAGGAGCAATTGACGTTCAAGTTGCAACAGTTTCAAAGCAAGATAGACAACACTCAGTTGAAGTGTATACCGTAGGATTTGTACCATCCTACTTATTACCAGATGCTCGACCTGTTAGCTTGGATCCTTTCCTTGAGCCTCTGATGTGGGACTTCGAAGATGGATTCATAGAAGGTGATTCATTAATTAGGCAAAGTTGGCTTCAGTTAGATCAAAACCATGAGTTACAACTTGGTTCAAATTAATCCTCCTCAGTTCGCAATGAGAATAAGCAGTGAAAATTGGCTTTGTTTGGGTGGTGTATCTATTAATAAAAATTTGTTGGGGCAAGGTCAACCTACTGGTTGTTTTCTTTTGGAAACTTTTATCAATTTTCAAAATCTACTAGATTTGTGATCAAGTTTACAATGATAAGTGACAGTTTTCTTATTATGTGCTCAGAATGGTGCATAATTATGTTATCAGTTCATATGAACAGTTATTAAAACAAGTTGAGTGTACATGATTATTATTATTATTTTTTCATTTCAAAGGTGTTGAAGTTGACTATCGATTAAGGGTTGACTGTTTTTCTGAGGGAAGGATGATTCTTCGGCATTTGCTTTTACTATGGACAGGAGATCATCCTGCGCAGTGCGAGGTGTGCAAATCAAAGTCCTCTGGTGGTAAGAAGGGCTGCAGAAGATGCAAGTTAGAGGGTGATTATTTGAAAGTGTTTTTGTTTGCCTTTTCTCTGTCAGTGAGTGGGGACACCGAAGTAGTGGCGCTGTGAAAGGTCGTCTGTTTTTCTCAGGCTAGAACAGGGTTGGAAACTAAATTTTGAGAGCACTGACCATCAGGCGAGTGACTTAAAGAATGCGCTTGCCTCGATCAATGATTTGTACTCGCCCAATAGGATTCATCATTCGTACTTGCATTGGCAAGTAGTGACTGACTACTTAATTTCCAACCTTGTATCAACCATTGTATGCTTTGTGTGCCTCTGCACATTGAGTTGTTTGATTTTAAATCTTGTGCTTGTCAGAATATTCTAATAAAATACATTTTTGTCATCATACAAGAGTAACAGTTACAGTCTGTAATAGTTACAATTACACAGACTGTAAATCTTTTTTCATTCTTTTTTATTTCAACAACAGGAGTTTATTTGGCAGCTCAAAGGCATTACTATTACACTGGATTTAGGGAGCATTATAGATTCCCCTGGGAGAAAAGGACTTTGAAGGAAGAAATCCCACATATGGCTGAAGTGGAGCAGGAAGAACGCAGAACAGTGTTTGAAAAAGTTTCAAGGGAGATTGGTTTTCTTGGAGTCTCGCAGCTTCACCGATTGAATGCTTTGTATGGTTTTGATGTATTACATGACCTCGTATTTGATGCTATGCACCTTATTTCCCTGAACATTGTTAAGAGAAGAGTGCAGTACTGGCTTTCAAATGATATTCTTAACAAAGAGGAGTTTGGAGAAAGGCTGAAGCAGATGCCATGGTCCAAAGGTATATAATTATGTTATCTTTAATGCTTCTTGTTCAAGGCAAGTTCAGGACCCTGGGGTACCAGGAGAGGAGTGCCCTCCTGGGGGGAGAACAGATCAGGTGGTACCCTTTAAATGTTTGAACATATTGGAGCTTAAAGGGTTTTCAGGGCTAACAGAACATTTGCTCCAGAGCTCACAACTGTAACTTTTTTCTGTCATCTTCAAAAACCTGAAGCCATCCCACATATTACATTGCCTGCAATAAACATTTGGTATCAAATAATTCTTTTTTTAATCCTTTCTCAGCTTACAAAGCCAGCAGAATTCCAAATGATGTAACAAGGATGGGATTTTGGAAAGGTGAAGATATTAATTTTACAACTTTTGTGTATGTTTGCTCTAGTTATAAGCTTTGTAGTTTTTTAATTATGAAATAAATTTTAGGTAAGGAAAGTATCAGGGAGCCTTTTAAAGGGAAAAATTGGATATCATTCTTACCTATTTTTCACTTTAAAACTTTCTGTGCAATGCCATTTTCGATGTTACAATGTCATATAGTTGCCCTATTGTTATACACTTGTAAATGATCTTCTGCTTTGTGACAGTAGGAGCAAATGTATGATGTAATAAGATCCACAATGGTACGGTGGCGCGCAGGGAATTTTAAAAGCGAAAATAGGAAGTACTTGTATCCAATTTTTTGGAACACTAAATTAGTATTTCCAATTTTGAAAAGAAATTTTATTTTAGACTTTATATCCAATAATTTATTTCAAACAATTTAAAAGTAAAAGTAAGAGCCAGCCATATAATAAGATAATGACTGTGTTCCCATAAGCTGATTAGGTACAATAAATGGCACTGAAATTCTGCGAGATGTTACATGTACTTAAAGCAAGCAAAAAGCAATGAAGCAAACTGAAACAGTGTTAACACAAGCAGAAACTAAGCTTTTGTTTAAAGACCAGTTGAATTTGAGCTGCATTTTTTTAAAATGTGACATCTTTGCATTCTTAATTTCACAGCTGAGGAGTACCAAAAACTCGCATTCCCTGCATCAGAATATGTATTGAATGGACTTCTTGCAGCAGAAGAGCATGAAGTATGGGCACCAATTCCTCGAATTGTTGAGCTCATTTTCAACTGTGGAAGAAATGGTTGGACTGCTGAAACAATTGGGCATCTTAAAGCCCTCAGCTGGAGACACTGTATCCTTGCAGAGGAAAGATATGGTCCTTCAGAATGTGTTATCACCCTACACACACTCACGCATTTGCATGAAGACATATCGAGGTTTTCATCGCCCGATAACTTCTGGTGCTACCAGTTTGAGAAGGCAGTTGAAAGGTAATTATAACCATCAAACCACCAGTCATGTACAATAAATTTAATTTAATTCATACACTTTCAAGGAGCCTAAAAAGTTCATAGGCCTGAACAAACACAATCTGATCGCCTCATTAATACAACCGAAATTTGCTGGCCTGTTGGATGGCCTGTTGCTTACACTGTACATGTAATTAATTTTCAAGTTCAATTACAGGAAGTTGGTATATTTTCAATTTTTTTGCCTTATATCTTTTTATGCTATTTCAATTGCATTGTAAGGTATGTGAAACAGACAAGTAACCGGAAAGGCGTGGAAAAAACATTTGCTCGTAAGGAGTCTCAGAGAGAGTTTCTGCAAATCTGGAGACTTAGTAACAAAGGATTGAGAACTGCGACAGCAGAAAAGGCAGGAAAATACAGCAGAGAAAAGGTGCTATTTAAGTGCCATTTTTATCTTTGGTGTATAGTTTTATCCATAAAAACAATTGTAGAAGGTCTAAAATAGCTAGCTGTGTCCTTGTTTTCTACAAACTTACATATTTGCCGGACATTAACATCTACCATAGACCGTATTCATAAATGGCCGCCTTCATATTTTGAAGAAATTAAATGCCTTCAAGTCAAGAAAAGATTGTAAAGACTGGATAAGATTGGATAACAATATACAATAAACATCATATCCAAATGAATCACATTATGCAGTTTTTGGGCAATATTCGCATTTGAGGAAATGTTAGAGGCGTTTCAATTTTGGCAAAAACATGAAAACAAGGCTTGGTAGGCAAGAAAACATCTCTTGCAGTGCATGATAATCTGTTCTCAAAATTGCTTATGAAAACCGAACGAAACAAAAAATTGCTGGTCGGCCATTTATGAATACGGTGTATAATGCTGTGGGAATTACGGGAGAATCCTGCCCTGAAATTATCCAATTAGAGCGCTGTTATAAATAACAGCTACAAACAGCCATATACATGTAATAAAGATAGTTATACTCATAATTTGTTTGTGTTGACTCATTCACATACATGTACTCACTGTTCATGTGTATGCATGTTGGTATTTCTGTTAATTATTCCCCATATTTTATACCAGTTCTTTACATTTGTGCATTTGTTGTTGGTACCGGTTTTGAACAACTTTTGTCTTAAATGTATATGGCTTGGTTCAGCATGTGGAAATTAGGTAGTTCTTCAGTTATGGAACATGAACTTCACGAATCCTTTAAGATTTCTTACTCTAGTCTTTTGTTTTAGATGGTGGCCTCTTTTCTAGAATCTGCAAAGGACCTCATTAAAGCATGTGCATGTGACAGAGATGCGACTCGAGCTAACAATGGAATACTCATTGGAAGTGGTAAAATTACACAGCTTCAAAGAGATGAAGGAAGAGCAATTAATTCTTATAACAGTGAAATTCCAACTCCTGAGGTGGGTCATTCATTCCGGAGTGCATATCTTCCATTACACAATGAAGGCGCAGGAGGAACTATTTATCGCACTGGAGATGACATAATAGGCTTACAGGGACACCAAGAAATATGTCTCAAAGTCCTAAACTTTTACCTAGTAGGGCATGAAAATGTTTTCACCCCGTTTTGTATTTGTGATGCATATCAACATATCTTGGATAATGATGGTAGGCCATTGAGACATCAGCTCAGTGATACTATCTTTGTCAAGCCTTTTGAGACATGCACATGTATTGGTTTATGTGACATTGTAAGGCCAATTATGTTATGGTTGGAGCCTGATGGAAAATGTGCCATTGTGGATCATTCCAGGAAAACCATCCCAGTTCCCAAAGTCATTGTCCCAGTCTATCCCCAAGCAGGTGACATGGTCAGTGTGAAAGGAGACCAAGATGAAATATGGCATGCTGAAGTTCGACAGGTTGATTATGAACAAAAGAAAGTGAAGGGATATTTCTTTGTGAAGCATTTACACTGGGAGCGCAATCACTTGTGGGTTAGAGAATCAAGTTCACGAGCTATGGACATTATCAGCTACAAGAGCATCATGGATATTTTGCCTGGGATGTGGCTTGGTCCAAACTGGCAGGAACAGTAAAGTGATAGCAGATAGCTTGTTCCAGCTGAATGGTGTGCCACCCCTCTTGCAGGAGTTTCAATATTCCTTTTCCTTAATTTCTTGAAGAAGACACACAACAAACTTGCTCAGTAGTGTTTAGAAAATAGATACTTTAATATTATTTTCCCAGGGTTAGTTTGGAAGCGTTCCATACAAAAATCTGTTTGTGGGAATTTAATTGACGTTGGAATTCTTTTTTTCTACTCAAAGTACGCGTATGTGTATACCTTTTTTGCTATTACCAAACTAAGAACATATTTAGAAAGTAAAAGTTCCTTACAGAATTACAGTTTTCCATTCTAATTAGTTTGGAACTTAGAATTTCCATGTTTGTTTTGAGTGTTAAAAAACACAAGTGTGGAAATTTCACTGATGCAGATTGTCTATTTTACCACACAAAATACATGTGTGGAAATTTAGTGTTTTCTTCAACACAAAAACATATTTGGAAAGTAGAGTTTTCCATGCTAAGTTTGGAAATTGGAATTTCCATGTTTGTTTTGGGTGTTCAAAACCCAAGTGTGGAAATTTCACTGATGCGGATTTTCTATTTACCACAAAAAATACATGTGTGGAAATTTAGTGTTTTTCTGAAACAAAATAACATATTTGGAAAGTAAAGGTTCCTTTATATGGAATTACAGATTTCCATGCTAAGTTTGGAAATTGGCATTTCCATGTTTGTTTTGAGTGTTCAAAAACCCAAGTGCGGAAATTTTAATGATGTGGATTTTCCATTTAACATGCAAAATACATGTGTGGAAATTCGGTGGCATTTATGTTAGAAAAATACATACTTGGAAATAATGATTTCTCCATGGAGATACAGTTTTCCACTTTAAGGTTGGAAACTACAATACCCAAGTTTGTTTTGAATGTGGAAAACCAAAGTCCAAATATTTTATCCCACAATTTTCCATACAATAACCCAGTATGGAAACTAAATTAGTTTGGATTTTTCATTTTCCATACAAAATACACCTGTGGAAATCTGGTATTTTTTCCAGTGTAGCTGACACAACGCGCGAAAAACTATCTTCACAACTTTTTCATTCATAAAAAAGACTTAAGCTTACTTTGTATAAAAGTGAACTCATTTTAGTTTATGTCTCTCCGGTAGAATAAACGGTTGTTGTGTTTGCCTCCGGTTAGGATAGAGAGAGTTAATGTTTTTGCCTACAGCGAAGCCGTGGAAAGCTGAACATGAACTTTTCAAATTTTTACTGTTAAAAGAAAAGTCGAGCTTTATTCATTCATAGCAGTGCGAAAGCTTAAACTGAGGTATTCTAATTTAAAAATCATATTTTCTTGAATGAAAACTTACAGAATTTAGGTAAAAGAAGGTAACAACTGAGAAATAAAGGCATACAAACGGAGCAATGTTGTGAAAATACGAATTATCCCGTAAAATCCGAGCGCGAAATGCCGTGTGAATTATTGTCAACAAACTATAGTTTGAAATTAGAATGACAAATTTATGACTTTTTAATGAAAATTCGCAGAATCTCAATTAGAAGAACAAGCAACACCGGAAAAATAAGAACACTTAAATCAAATGGAGTCCAAATCGTTTGTAATAAAAGGCTAGATTGTCTAATTGCAATGATGTTTTTTATAAGCCACAAATGTAAAAAAACAACAACATACGCCCAAATCATAAAATTCAAACTTGTACTCACCTTTTTTTAACATTGGCCTTTTATTTGACGGCTGAATTCTCCTTCCAGTTACATGTAGATTAATTTCTCTTTCTTCATTGAGTTTATTTTTTTTTGATACCTCGTACCTCGTTCAAGCGTTATAAGAGGCAGTGAGTGTCAGCGTAAGAACGGATAAAACAAATTTTGGATTTTCACCGATTTCCCAATTTTTTTTCAGCGAAAGACAACCATTATACCTCATAAACAAATATCTCATTCATTTGGATCAATTTACATTATTTTTTTATTTTGCGAGATGATTTTCTAAATAAATCACCTCAAAACTAAAAAAATTGTCTTCGGGAACTCGGCAAATAAGCTGCAAATCTTGGGCGCGCGCTGCCAAAACTTTATTCCTTATTCAAATAAATTGAAAAGTTTAATTGAAAGTTCAATCTTTCTTAGTAGCTTAAAGGCTTAGTCATTGAATTGTTTTCTAGAAAATTTTGAGACTGAGTTATGAATTTTTCTACTGATACCTTTACCTCCTGCCGCGCGAGTAATTAGCATACCTGTAGTTGAAGACTATTTTGTCAAAAGTGGGACCTGATCTTATGACCTAGAGTCAAGTCTATTATAAACAAAAAATACTGAGACTGATTCTACCAAGTTATAGAGTAAAATTGGTGAGCACTCTTCCTTGCGTGCTGTACGGAGCACGAGAGAATTTACTCATTTCCCAGAACAGAGAATTTTCCACGATGCGCTAACTTCGGTGTTTATTTTGAAAGGGTCACTTGTCACTTCGGACCAGAGTCTATGGCATATATTAAATCAATTATAAAATATCATTTCCCGGTTTTACTTGTAATAATAATAATTATAATAATAATAATAATAATTAAAATAATAATAATAATAATAATTAAAATAATAATAATAATAATAATTAATAGTAATAACAATAATTATAATACACTTACAATGTACTTACTGATAACACAATACAATGCGGCAGAAGTTTTTTTGGACAGTCTTAATGACAAAATGATATACCCAGAAATAGATGGCCCCTGGAGGCCAGTGAATAAATTTTCTAGCTGTCGGTTGAGTCAGAGTGCTGAATTTTTATTTTCACTGAAGACCATAATTATGATCACTGAATAATGCTTGGTGAGTTCTCCTTTGTAAATGTTCTCGTGATCAAACTACACACTCACCTGATTCAGAAACCATATTGTTTAGTTCAGGGCAAAACAGCATGTCTAGCTCCCCAAACCATAACTTTGGGTTCCCTATAAGAGAATAGTGATGACATCAGAATAGCTGATTCACAAATTAAACAAACATGGTCTGACTGAATTAAAAATACAACAATACCATGAACAAGATAATTCATTTACCTAGGGCAAGGTCTTTCCAGTTAACTGAAGGAGGTAGCAACATGTTATTTGTATGCCCATCTATTTTTTGAAGTGCTTTCTGATGGCTCATATTAAAAACACAAAAGCCTCTCATTAGAGGAAGCAGTAATTCAGCCACAATCTTTACATTAGCATCAGCTTCGTGCATCTTGGAGGCACTGTCAAGAACTTTCAGAGCATGATCACTTAGTCCACCTTCTCCCCTAGGATCTGTAAGCTGATTCAAACAACTCTTCAAATTGTTACAGCCACGCCTTGTGCACCTTCCACAAGATCACCTTCGATAGCAGCCTCCACATACTCAAGTAGAAATGGTGACACGTCTCGCACAGGAAAAGGCATTTCATCCTACAAAATAATATTGAGCACAATCAAGCCTTAAATGGCGAAAAATCCACTTCTATAAATCATAAGGATGCTAGCTAATAGAAAAACACTGAAAATCTTAGATGAACGGAAAGGTTATCCAGAAATATTTAGCCTTTCTTGAACTATAGAAATCTCTAGACAATATTCACTCCTTCAAACAGATATTTTACAGAAAACAATTGATGGGTGCCCCTGAAGATTGACCCGGAGCACTGTTTCAATAAGAATTTCATTCTTCTAGGGTTAATGTGTGGGTTGAGGCAGTTTTCAAAATAGCTCTGACAGGCACATTGTTCACTATAATGCACTTTTTATTCACGACAAAATTTTGCATATTAAATAAATTTCAATTTCTCTTGGGACTAACAAACGTCTGTTACGCCGTAAAATGTAACAACTGACGCAAAATGTAACATTAACGCGAAATGTAACAACTTTTGACGCAAAATGTAACATTAACCCGAAATGTAACAACTTTTGACGCAAAATGTAACAATTTCTTTAACGCGAAATGTAACAACTTTTTACCGCAAAATGTAACAACTCTGATCTTGAAATACAAACAAGGAAACTTGGACACATTTACCCTCTTGTCAAAACAAGCAACACCTTTTAGTCGAATTGCGTAACCTTACTGGCTTACTGGTCACACGATAAGATCATAAATTTAATTCTGAAGTCTTCCAATACGGTATTACTGAGTTGAAAGGTTTTAGCGTTGCGCCATACATACATAATACATCATCGACTTTTAAAAAACTGTTCGTGTCCGTCCGCCCGTTTCTCATCACACTGACCTATAAATACCTTTCAAACAAAAAAAGACAATAAAGAAACTTACACAACATGTCGTAGATGTTATAAGTCGCATGACTTCGAAAAGTTGCTTAGAACTGCTTAGTATACTGAACAAAACAAGTGGAGATTGAGTTAACTTATAAAACGCTTTAATGATTTACCTTAATTCCATTAGAAGGGCAACATAAGAAACAAGAACATTTCACACAAAATTTTTAAAATACATCATTTTTTACATAAGACCATGAAAAAGGCGGAAAAACGTGTGCGATCGCATCGGTTTTCTACAAATATATACATTGCGCTTCAGTTTTCTTCGCTGCAGAAATCGTTCTTTTGTTCTTTTAATTGATAGAGCTGGCAAATTGCCAGTCCTTGAACTAATTTCTATATTTACATCAATTTTGTGAATTGATGTGAAGCAGTCGGCAAGCAAAAATTCGGTGCTGGGACGATGGTCTTTGTCGAGTCGTTCCAGTAATTCCGCCCCCGAAATGAGCTTTGCTGTTGCTTTTCTTAATCTCCCGATACTTTTTTCCAAAAGCCTAAGCGGTTATGTATGCAGCCATTTTCAGTTTTTTCAGTCTTGTTTTCAGTCTTGTGGCTTTCCTGTGTTTCTATTTTACTCTTTATAGAAAAAGAATAAATACGTAGAACGTAAATAAAGGGTGGCGAAAGAGATCTCGCTGAACATAGCAGTACAGTTAAATAAAATTATACTGACCATAAATTGATGCGTTTTTATACTGTTTTAAAATATTATTCATCAATCATTCCGTGCGAAAACTCACCTCCATTCTCATTTTCGAAGGGGATCACTTGCGGTCCATTTTGGAGATCATTAATTTTGCGGTTTGGGATCACTAACGGTCCATTTTGGGGATCATTTGCCGTCAGGGATGATTTACGGTGCACAATTTTTTTTTCAACTTTCATATATCTATCAATCCAATCTCGAACTGAGTCCTCGGTCTTCTTGGTGAGCGACCTACCACTGACCATTGGCTTAGCCTTGAACTGAGAGTATTGTAAAATATTTTTTGGTGAGATTCTGGACTGCATGTATTATAAACTACGTTGGAACAAACGTCTGTCTGTTCTATTCATCTCGGAGATATTATCTACTGTAAGCCGTGAGAGATCCCGGATCCCGGATCCCCAGATCCGAGTGTTCCCCCAGTCAAAAGAGAATTGTCCACAGTGCCGAAAAAACCTGTTTTCACACTGTGAAATAGTAATGTAGTCAATATTTATTGAAAAAGTTTTTATGTTTTGTGTTGTTACATTTTGCGTTAAAGGTGTTGTTACATTTTGCGTTGAAGGCATTGTTACACTTTGCAGTAAAAAGTTGTTACATTTCGCGTTAAAGAAATTGTTACATTTTGCGTCAAAAGTTGTTACATTTCGCGTTAATGTTACATTTTGCGGCGTAACAAACGTCCATTGAGAAATTAAAAACAATACTTATGCAAAATTTTGTGGGGAATGAAAATTGCATTATGGGGAATGTGAAAGTCTTGTATCGAGTCAAATCATTTCAAGTTCGGATGTACATGTACAGATCGATGTATGCAAACCATTTTTTTTTTGCTCCTTGTTCAAAATGTTGATTTAAATTAAGTTTGTCATCATCAAATTTATTTATCCACGCTAGCCACAACAACAGAATTTACAATAAAATGAAATCCTACTGGTTTCCATGCTGGGCGTGGTGCCCATTACTCACAGTTCTATGGGTTGTGTATGGTAATGCATGATTGTATAAGAATAAAAATATCAGAAACTACACAAAATACTGACATAAAATTGACACTATTCTATCAACAGCATCAGCGTAGCCCTGCGGGGAGAGGTAAAATCTGTCTCATAAAACTGGCAGGTGTTTTTGCAAGTTTAGTCTCCCTTGGGAGGCTGGAGACATTCCATTTTTTATCCACTCCCCCCCTAAGGATGGCGGGTTTTGCAAGGGGGGGGGGGTTCAGAGTTTTTCTCCAAAGAAGCCAACAAAACTTGGAACCTTCCGACATTATTTTCAAAGGAGCCAACAAAAAAACTAACCCTTCAGATTTCATTTCAAAGGGTGCTGAAAAAAATTGAGGGTTTGGGTTCAAGCCATCTTTGGCGGGAGGGGGGGGGGACATGGAACATCCCCTATTCCAGGGCATGGCACTGCTGTATTTAAAACTGGATTTAAGAGAAATTAATTTGTTTTAGGCTTCAGAAGGGCCAGATCCGTGTCAATATTTTGAAGATTGTAATTTTGCCACACTCACTTGCTTTTGTGAATTTAGTTTTCATATAAGGTGCAGAAAGATCATTGAGAGCTTTGTACATAAGCATTAATTTGTTATGTTTGTGTCTTTGTTCGAGCGTTGCCCAGTTGAGTTTTTGAAGAATATCAGCCGAGCGAACTTCACAACTTGAATTTGTAATCACTCTTGCAGCACGTGACTGGAGTCTCTGGAGTTTGTCTTTTAAGACTTTCCCACAGGTATCCCAGACAGGTGAGCAATATAAATCTAAGTACGGTTGGATTAAAGCCCTACATACACTGTATTAACATCACAAGTGAGTCAGTCGACGGCACGAATGGCTTCAGAAGCCTAAGGGCCTGTTTATATGGTCTCGGGGACCCGAGACAACCCTCCCGCCAGTTACCCTGGCCGAGCTTATTTTTCACTTATTTCTTTGAAAAATTAAACCAACCGTTTACATGAGAATCGTGACTCGTCTCGGGGGGCGAGACAACTTGGTTGGGTGAGTTGTCTCACCTCGGCAGGTAGGGTAACCCTAGCAGGCGGGACAACTTTTTCTCATATAAATCAATGCTGACTTCAAATGCTGTTTATATCTCCGGGATACTTACAATAATCATAAGGTATTTTCCATTTGCTTTGTATTTAGTTTTCAAATTTTCTTTCAACTGTTATGCATATAATTAGTGTTACTGATTTTTTCGTTATTCTGCTCAGATTCTGCTCGAAAAGTCCTTATTCTGCCGGCAGATTGCTCACCTAAAAAATCGCTTATTCTGCTCGAAATTCTGTCGGCAAAATTTATCCAAACCTACTGAAAACCCTTTGAGCCTCCTTAATATAAAATTTAAAGGTTGGATTGAATCAATATACATGCGGCATTGAATTACAAATAAAATTTAAGGACTAGATTGAATCATAAGAAATAGTTTGAATTGAACCAACATTGGTAGCATTGATTGCATTGAATGCCTTTTTTGACTTTAAATTAAACCTTTAAGCTTATTTAAGGATTGAACATATCTACATGTAAGATTAAGCTTACATTTAGCTACAAACGGCTTGCCATAACCAATCCAAGAGCTCGCTTTTTTACAAACATTATCAACTGTATGTTAAAAGCTCTAAACTAAAAAGGAAAGTGCACCACAAAAAAACTTACCCCCAGTTCTACATTCATCAAAATTCGAGACAGGGGTCGTCCAGGACTCGGGTGCGTGCCTGTTTGTAGTTTCACACTGTTGAACGCCGAAACATTGGGTCCCTTTCTCAGCAGTACTTCTTTGGTTGTGCGTAATGCGTAATCTGTACTCTCCGAACTGACTGTTTGTTTGGTCCTGCACAGACGACAGGAAAAAGACGACCAAGGTTGAAGTGTTTTCAACCTCCACACCGGAGCAAGCTGGAACATGTTCGTTGCGACAGAGCTGATGTTCGTTGCGACAGAGCTGAAAAACGACTGCGCATGCGTGTACTTGACGCCGAGATCGCAGTGTGATTCCATCACTCACCGTAAACTTTCCTCGATAATTCCGCTTTTCGTGGCAACGGAAGCGTCGATCGCCGAAAAATGAGACATTTTGAAAGCCATTCCAGGTCTTTGAATTAACCAAAAAGCTATTAAACAATTTTTCTAGGAAAGAAACATCATGAACTTAAGGTATCGTATTTCATTTTGCATAAACAATGAGATCAAGAAGTCACGTACACATTATACATTGTATGGTCCCGAGGGAAACAGTTAGTTTTGTTTTCCCGAGAGTCCTGATGTTTCCCGAGACGAAGTCGAGGGAAACATCAGGACTCGAGGGAAAACAAAACTAACTGTTTCCCGAGGGATCATACATTAAGTGCTTTGTTATATATTTAGAGTTTCCCTCAATCAATTATATAGCAAAAACAAACAAACAAAGACGGCACAACTTCTTTATTCACAACCGTCAATCTCGCTGAATGAACAATACAAATTACAAATGTTGCAAAAAGCACGTGCTAAAGATCATGCCACTTTTAACATGCACTGATCACGTGCTGTTGTATTAGACGCGCGCCAGCAACCAGCATGGGTACGAAGCTGAATTGTTCCCCGGTTGGTGTACATTTGATTTTGATCAGGGGCACGTGACCAAGAATCAACCAATCACAGTGCTAGATTTGCTGACTGAAACTCTGGGTATATAACAAATAGATTTGTTTTCTATTTACCAGTTGAAAATTAGTTAAAATGGCGCAAATTATTTCTTCCATGAGGAAGCGCGAATTGGCTTTTTTGAAGATCGATATCTTTAATATTTCCAAACAACGAAGACAAGCCCGATCATAGATAAAGCGTTGCTCTGTGTCTAGATGTCCGCCCAGGGGGGGTACTCCGGATTTCAAGTGTCGGGGATGATCGAAGGATTTTTTTGGGGTTGAAATTTTTGATTCCGGGATTTTTTTGGGTATGAAAATTTGGCAAGTATTTTTATGGGTAGCTTGATTTGAGTAGGGATTTTTTGGGGGTATTAAATTCTGCGAATAAAGTACAAACAAACTTGTTTTGCTGTTGTTTAATAGTTAACTATGGCCCCGACTATGGTGTCACTTTACATCGCACGTGTTTTAAATATATCGGCATGGGATTTTTTTGGGTTTCGCTGGAAGATCTTGGGATTTTTTTGGGTTTTGAATTTTGGCTCCATCCGATCATCCCCGTCACTTAAATTTCGGAATACCCCCCCTAGGGATGTCCGGCAGCCGGGTAGTGTTTTTGAAAAACTAGATACCCGGCAGTCTGAATTTTTCATAGAATTTCCACAAACTACTCATTTAATTCTTTTGAGAATTGTCGAACTTTGTTTAGAATTGTCAAGCGATTTCAAAAATTATTTTGGCTTCGTATTTGAGGAATTTCTCGAGCTTGGGCATACTATGAAATCTCCATGTTTTCGACACTTAGAAAATATTCGCACTCTGAGTCAGTGTCAAGTCTCATAGAAATATCCACAAAAATAATCATTGCAACCCCTCGAGAGCATTCGATAATTGTTCAGAAATTCGAAGCGATTGTAAATAATGTTTTGGTTTTGCAGTGGGCGAATTCCCCGAGCTTGGGCATACTCTAGAATCTCGACTCACGGGCACGGGTTTTCAAAAAACTAGATACCCGGCAGTCAGCGATTCTTACTGTTTTTCTGCCGGGGACTGCCGGGGCAAAGTGTACAATAATCAATATAGATGAAGTCCAGAAATGGCTTGGTATTTCTCTGCAGGTTCGAATGAAAATTTTCGTGGAAAAACGGTAAGAATTGCTGACTGCCGGGTATCTAGTTTTTTGAACCCGAGCCCGTGAGCCACCCCACGAATCTTCCGTTACGAAATGCGAGCAACGAAGCTGGGACAAACACAAACCCAAAACCACAACCAAAACACTTTTAAGAATCGCTTAGCATTTACGACCATAGTTCGAATCTCGGGATGTTTCAATAATAATTTTTGTTAAAATTCATCACCTAATTTCTAACTGCCGGGTATCTAGTTTTTGAAAACCCGTGCCCGTGAGTCGAGATTCTATAGTATGCCCAAGCTCGGGGAATTCGCCCACTGTGAAACCAAAACATTATTTACAATCGCTTCGAATTTCTGAACAACTAGACGCTGTACTGAACGTAAACTGGGCTACCTGTATATATTTATTTAGTATATGAGGATAGCAAGTGCCGTAACAAACAAAGACGTTTTACAAATAAACGATGAAGCCGTCCCCCCTGGCACCTAGATCTGCACCTTAATACTAGCATGTCTTCCAGGTAGCATAGAAGAATCGAAACGAAAGATTTTTCCCTATAGGTTATAATGACTGAGATACTTTTCGAGTTGGTAAGCTATTATAGTTTATACCTCATCAGTGAAGTGGAGCTGCTGAGCGAGGATTTGGCCCTTATCTGAAGAGATGTTTGACAGTAACAGGCGGTGGTTGTCGCGTGAACACTCCTATCAGTTTGAAGCTGTTTCTTGGAAAGTCACCCACCTTCCTTGATGAACAAGACCGTGAAACAGCTTCCCGCACGGTGGAACGAGGTCGAGATCTATTTCCCAGAAAACGCGTCGTGAGCAAACGCTTGTCATGCTAAAAAACGGCTTCTTTAGAAGCCACCAAGTGTAGAAAAAGCTTATGCCCAATAATTAATAAAACATTCGCGGCACTCTCTTTAAAATCGTCTCAAAACCCTTGATTCCCCTACAATTTCAAATTTTTGTGTACTTTTTATAATCATTTCAAACCCCTCGAACCACTCGCAATCCCTCGCAAACCACGCGCAATGAGCAATACACTTGAAACTTAAGTTGTTGTTTTCTTTCACATCAACAGACAAATTAAATGGAGACAACATCAGGACAAGCACGATGATGTTATTTACATTGACTCCCTTACAAACTTTACAGCTAGTTCTGCGGCAATTGATTTTCAGCATTGCCACCTGCCTGAAACGGTCCTGTTAAGAAATCAAAATATCTATAAGCAGGGCTCGAAATAATCATCACTCGGGAACATAATGATTTGTTAAAGACCGGAAATGCAAATGCGCAAACATAGGTTTCGAGTCAAATAGACTGTTCACAGCCTCTCTTTTCTCGACGCTAATGCTAACAGCGAGGAGCGCGAAGCGTGATAGTAGCGAGCCGATAACTTCCGGCTGCTCTCTCGCGCTTCGGCTCGCTATAGAGCTTCGCGCTCGCTGCTAGCATTAGCGTCGAGAAAAGAGAGGCTGTGAACAGTCTACGAGTCAAAGTTCCGTAACTGAATACCAAATGAAGTATATTACTGTTAGTAAGCAACTGAACAGCATATAAACTTTCGTCTATTTCAGTACAATCAAAGCGCAAAATCGGACATTTACCGGCTTGTAACCCCGGGGGGGGGGGGGGGGGGGGGGGTACTCTGCATATTTTTGGGTGGGGGTGTGCCGCTGGGACTCTGAGACCCTTAGCCTATACTAGACCATTTTAGCTGCATTTTGCAACCCTATTCTAGACTAAACACCGAAAAACCCTACCCTATCCTAGACCTATTCCAGACTCGCTATTTCCCAGAAACTCGTTCATTATAACAGTTATTAGTTACCCGGGGTCAGTAAAAATGTCATACTGCCCGCCGTACCGATTTTTAAATGCAATTTGCCAGTAAACCTTGTCTAGACTTAATTTCTTCACGCAACTGATCAGTTTTGCGGAAAATGATACCCTATTCTAGACCAAAAATGTCTGATAACTATACCCTATCCCAGACTAAACTGCCTGAAAACCATACCCTTCACAGTGGCACATACCTATATAGCTCATATATGGGAGTACCCCCCCCCCCCCCCCGGGCTTGTAACATGTCCTGAATAGTTGGCTGTTCCCGAAGAAATCTCACAGCAAGCAACACCATGCGGTCCCTGTTAAAAAGACGTGACAGATTATTGCATGAGTTTCTAGTCAATTCGATACCAGTCGTTTTAAAAGTTTTAAGGTTAAAAATCATCCACTTATACTCACCATCGATCCAAATGATTTAACTGTGGTGTCTCTTAAAAATCAGCAAAGGGAAAAGCATTTTAGTTTATCTTGTGGCATTAGTTTGATTGGCGCGAAGTGACAAAAAAATCTGAACGCGCATTTCAGTTTAAACAGATATGCATATCAGATCTTTTCCTTTTCATTTCTTCAGTAGGCTTATTCGAATACTTACAGCATCTATTTGAGCTAAATGCCCCTCTAAATAGGAGCTCAGCTCCTCAAGGAATACTGCCACCTGGTTGTCTGTTACTGTCAACTGCAAGACGAAAGTTTTCGGTGAACTTCGGAAAAATAAAAAATAAAAAATAGAAGTTAAAACCACAAGAATATGGCTTAGTTTGAGTTGTAATGAATCGTGCAACAGTGTACTGTTGCGGATTAGAGCCAGGCGGCGACATTGTAAAATATTGCTTTGAGACCATGCTTGCCAGTGAAACATGCCAAATATTTGGCATGTCTCACCGGAAGTGACAAACAGAGATCTGGGCACAAGAACATTTTCTTCGACATGCAGCTTCGACATGATTGTCTGCGCTCGTCCTAGAGCTCTTCGAACGAAGGATCAATTTTATTTGGCCAGCAGTTGTTCGAAAAGTTTTTCCTAGTGAAAGCGCGTGACAGTAAAAATGAGTTTTTGTTTGCTTTTCAAAGCAACAATGGCGGCCGCTCAGGACTTGTGTTTTGTCCCGCCCTGCGCTTTGGAAGATAAAATAGAACACACTTATTTAGGTTAAGATCCATTCTTTTACAACTTAAGTTTTTCCTGGTGAAAGCATGCGACAGTAAAAATGAGTTTTTGTTTGCTTTTCATCACAACAATGGCGGCCGTTTGGGACTTGTGTTTTGTCCCGCCCCGCGCTTTGGAAGATAAAATAGAAAACACTAATTTAGGTCAAGATCTATTCTGTTGCAATTAAAGTTTTTCTAGGGAAAGTTGATCAACTCTCAAACTATTTGAGAACTCGCAGTAAATGGCAGGTTTTGTGAATAAGTGTTATTTGAGTGCATTTCTTAGTTGTTTTGTTACATACAGCGCGCCCACACTAGAATAAATGAAAGCCGATTTTGTTGGTCTGTTTTACTTGCAGTCGACGCGCAGCAAAATGTTGTTGTTCTTTTTCTGGTAAATTGGGTAATGGGGATTTTGTTACTGGGGGCTGGTTTAAAAAATAAAAATAAAATAATCTTTCTGACCTTCATGGTTACTAATTAGCCATTTTCAACGGCTAGTAGCAGCCTTTTCGAACGGCTCAATATTTTTTTGAACGGGTAATCACAGCCATTTGAAATGGGTAAGCGTTGTAAACTCAGTGTTGATCATGACTTTTATTGCAAGTGGTGGCTCCTAAAGGAGCCGTTTTTGTGTTTACCTGTAGAGTGCAACGCTCGACCTACAGGATTTTTCCCTGCGGAGTGCAATGCAGGGTGGCAGCTCCTAAAAGAGCTGTTTCATTTTCTTCAGCCAGGATTCACATGCAGCAGAGAGGTCACCATATCAGGGCGCGGGAACAACCAGATCCTCCTTCCCAGGTTTGCAAAACTGACGGATCTCGCGGTACAGGTATTGCTTCCGTTCTTGAGATAATCCTTGGGGATTGACCTTGGGTGGAAGCACGGCGGGTGGCAGAATGGCAGTAGAGATTGTTCAGGAGATGTGCTGTACTGTTTAAAATAGAGTTTACCAGGTTCGTCTTTCCCACCGTGTGTCCCGACAAGGTGGGCTTTGTTTACTCCAACAGTGCTGGACGACTCGACCATCTGGGCAAACTCATACAGAGCAGAAACGTAACTGACTTTGTAGGTTCTCTTGATGATTCCGAAGCAACGATCAGGGCCAAACTTTGTGTGACCGGCAATGAGAAAAGAATAAACGATTGAATCATGAAGCTGATGAATTGTTCTCCATAACAGGTACCAGAGAAAAAAGTTGTTCTTGTTCTGTCCCGAACAGTTATCTGCATGAAGATGGCCATGAGTTTCGCCGAGTCTGTGGTTCTGAAAATAATGGTGGACAAAACTTATTGTAGTGTTGGCCCCTTTACCAACGTCGCTTGCTTCGTCGATTAAGTAGGTTACTTGGCGTGGGATCGCTTCGCACATAATGCCGAATATTCCGCATTTGCGTGGTGTTTTGAAGTATATGGGGCCCGGCTGCATTGGGTTACTAGGTATGTGAACTTGCTGAGCAAAGTCAAATGAATAGTGGATGGTGGTATAGAGGGAACATGCCCCATGTTGCTCATCCAACTCGATTGTATTTTCCAATCTTTTAAAGTTGTTCTTCGACTCGGTACAAGCGTTTCTGTAAAGGTCTCTCTCTGTTTGTACGCAGTTTAAATGTTCTTGCTGAGCCAGTACGCACTCGGACTTTTCGCTGTCTGGAAGGTTTGCAGATCGCAGGAGTTTCGACGTGTTCAATTGGCACGTTAGACACAGGTCGGTCATGGGTTTCGTGACGACGACTCCCAGATGAAACTGTTCCCATAATTTTATAACTTTAGTGTAACAAACAGCTTGTTTGTTCGTTCCTTCGCAAACTCTTTTAAATGCGCGCCACACACTCCTCTTTGTCTCAGATGATGAAAGCAGACGAATGTCATCTTTTTTAAATCCCGGGATTCTGCCGAGAAGCAGGACAGAGTTTTCTTTGGCGTAATTGCTCAAGAAGTTGTTAACGTCCTCGGTTACAGCTTGTGGCAACGTGTTGTGAGGTAGTGTCTTGCAGTTTCCATGGACCCGTTGAGAGATTCCGTGTTCCTCGTAATGTTCTTTCAATCTGCGAAACCGTGAGTAGCTTATGCCGTACAGGTTTACAAACATTTCTTTGCAGATCGGACGGTTCAGGTAAAGAAAACTGCATCGTACACTACACTTTCTTTTCTCTCCGATGATGTCAATGCTCGTGAATGCTTGGATGTTTGCTAGTATGACGAGGTCGAGTTCTCCATGTGATACAGTACAGCCCAAAAATAATGCACGCGCAAGAACTTCTTTTTGCGTCCGCAAAACCACAACTTCTTGCGGCTACTTGCGGGACACTTGCGCTAGAGTCCTGCAAGCCGCAAGAACTTCTTTGCGGTAGCAACATTAGGAAGACACAATATGCCGCTTTTAGTGCGTTACCTACGTTCGTCGAGTCGTTATTGGACATTTTACGAAAATAACAGCAAGATGAAATGGTTCATTTCTAATCTGAAACCTGAATCGAAAACCTTGAATAAAACTAATACTGCATTGAAAATCTAAGTCTTGAGAGTAAAGAAAATCAATTCGTTTTTGCCAGAGAGAAAGAGCGAGAAACAACAGCCGTAAATGTCTGCCGTCTCTCGCTTGCCATGCAACCATTTCGACAATGCGTAATGCAATGACTTTATAAATACTTTTCTCATCAGAACACAGCCATTTGGAGTAGGTGACGCTTTTCCCACTATATGTATCTTCGGAAGTAAAAGGCACAATTTCTAGTGATGAAAATTTCCACGATACGCTGAGTATTTCTCATTTACTTAGTGTGAGCAACTTTTCATTTTATTAAACAAAGAAGTGGGCGTCAATTTGTCGCCCGTATAGATTGGCATTAAATATCTTGGATTTTTCAGCTTCGTATAAAGTTACAATTGAAACAGTAAAATACTCTGCCTTTGAAGGTACAATTTGTGAAAAAGTTCACTCAAATCGTCTGGGAACTCTCGACTGTTTTTTCGGCATGATTCTAGACTTTTATGTCAAATGATGCTTTCTTTCAAATTCTTCGTCACACGCTTATCAGAAAGGCATGAGTATCAAATTTTGCTCGTGTGCCTTTTCAATCTCATCGACAAATAAATTCACCATGTGAATGATCGTGAATAATGTGAATCTTGATATTCATCTCTTTAAAAAGCCCATGATGCGTAGTATTCAGAAAACCCCATGTTTTTGCGCGGAATTAGTTCGTCTTGTAAGAAATGTTATACAACGCATAATCAACCAACACCGCCTTAGAATATAAAACAACTGGTGAGTGTCAAAGCGAAAGTGCAAAACTTTGTAAAGCCGACGCGAAGACGCAAGGGGCTTTCGATTTCAAGCCTGTTAATCAAAAGTTTTTTCGCCGAACAAGGAAAATGGTTAATAAAGATGAGGGTAACGAAAGAGCAAATCACTCCTGCTTTTTCCCAGCGGGAAAAAGCTGACAGGCTAGGAATGAGCCGACAGTGTATTCCCACGGGAGATATCTTTGGACCTTTTTAAACTAACGTCGGTGTCTCCGTCTGTGTCGGTGCCAACTTGAATAAAACGTACGACTTTCAAATCGGGTATTTGGGCCACTGTTTTGCAGGAAGGCCCCTGCTAGAACATCACACTAAATTTTGGGGATCAAATACCTTTCACAAGCACTTTTTATATTTCCAATTGTCATCTCCTTTTCCTCGTCAAAAGGGACGAATTCTCGAGGTCCGATCCGCATGTATTTTTGGGCTTTGCCCGACACTTCAGCTGAGAGATGTTGCATTGTTAATTCTTCTCCCTTGGGGGCGTTCTTTTTAGTTCGCTTAGCTTTGACTTTTTCTTGTAGGTTCATCCACGCTCCCCCTCGTGCCTCCGCCATTTTTAGAATCCCTGTATTGCATGATGGGACACGAGTTGTGATAGTCGTGCAAGGCATGCTGGTAGTGTCAGCGCTCGGCCACTACGAAATTCATCTTACTTTCGTTTTGTTTTGATTTCATTTTACTTCATTTTCGTTTGACTTTTTTAAATTTCCGATTAAAAAACGTTTAAATCAATTTATATTTTGAATTTTCGGTATAAAAACGGAAAAAAACTATTGGCAGCAATCGGCCACCATAAATGTGTAATTATTTCTTTTTTACGGCCGGCCATCGGGCTGCAGCAAGATCTCCGATGTTGACCTTGTAGACCTAAAAACAAGATTGAAATGGTATACAGTCAACTCTCTCTAAGACACACCCTTTGGACCAGAACGAGATGTCTGTCTGATACTGAGTTCAGTTATAGTAAGATTAGTGACGTAGGGCTTGGTCACAACAATTTTAGGAGAAATATATGATAATTGCAATCACTGTCAGTTTGCATGTCTCAACATCCATGAAGTAAGAAGTAAAATGCCTTTAGTGGGGTGGCAGGCTCCCGGGGGATTATGGCTTTAGGAGAATCCTGGTGTTATAGATTTTGAGTTTACCAATCGAATATTAAAGTTTACCTTTGCATGTTCTGGATCAGGCTTGTCTACCACTTTGCCAGGTATAATTTCCCGAATTACAGTCTTGAGGGTTGCAGGGAAAACATAGGTGGGAAAACCACCAGGCACATTTGAGCCCAAAGTTTTGTTACTTCCAAACTACAATGCAAATATACACAGAATATCATTCAAAATATCTATACAAAGCACTTGAAATTCATATTAGTACTTTATAGAATTTGTCATCAACATATTTTCTGATTTCGAGCTGCTTTGTAATAATAAAATCATAAGCAAACACCAGGTTGGACAGTACATTCTATGCATCTAACCAGACCAGATGAAAAGTATTATACGATGCGTGCAATACATTTTTTGTGATGGAATCATTCTAACAGGAAACCAGAAAGCAAAGGACAGTTAATAAAAAGCTTCAACATACACATGTAATGATTAAGCGACAACAATCGTGCTACAAATATAACACCCCAAAAGTGTATGAATGAATCCTTCATTGATCATGACCTGAAGCATGGCCAGCATATATATATATATATATATATATATATATGGAAGTTGAGGAGTAATAAAACTAGCCTGCAAGATTAATCTTCGCTTTGAGAAAGTTCTAATTGAATACCCATAGCATTTGTGTTTAAAAGTAGGTGACTTTCCCAAAGAAGTTGCCACAGTCTGCTATACAGACGTGCCCTGGCAGCATCTGAAGTTTCGCCAGGCCTAAGTGGGAAATTGCACAGAAAAGATAAAAGGCCTTCGGGGGCTTGGAATCTAGAAAAGATGGAAGATGAATAAGACTATTTCAAGGAATGTAAAAATGAAGCAAATGTTGCTTTAACCTACCCATTTCTGGTAAATTCCTCCTCAAAAGCCACAAACGATGCTTCCTTCATGGACTCCGACAATAAACAGGCCATTCTATTACTGTTGGCAAAAGGCAAGAATGGAAAACCGCTGTCTATAATTATGCAGACTCAAGCAAAGCCCTAGTAACTGAACCAGTCCCCTTCTCAGATGAATCAGCAACTTCCGGTAAAAACGCCAAACTTCATAAGCCACTAGAATGTTTTCGTTAAAATATTTTGGAGAAAAAAATTTATTTTGGAATATTACAAGACCAAACTTATTATTGGACCAAAAATTATTTTAATCTGAAAACATGAAAATTTGCCAGTGCAAGTACCTTAAATAAAATTTTATTTAAAATCACATTAATCAATTAATTATTTTTACAACATGATGTATACTTTTTACCTTGCTGGTCAAACTCTGACCCCATTAACGCAACATGTACATGACAACTTCTTAGGCTGTCAATGTCTTTGGACATCTTCAAAGTTCTGCGGGTAGATTGCAAATGATGCAATGGTTATATATTTATCGGTAGATACATATTTCACAATGGTGCTATTTATAGCAACTGCTTTAAGTATTGTTTTGTTTACACATGCCTGTCATTTTTCATACCCCCTCAAGATTAAGATAACCTTGTGGAGAATTACAGAATCATTAAAATGCCCCAGCTATTTCATTTTGTCCACTTCTAACAGCTACAATTGTATGAAGGACAATGATGAATTTTTATCCATGAACAAAATCTATTGATACACTATGTACTGACCTTAGTTCTGCAGACCTGTTAGTCAGGCGAAATCTGATTAAACAAACTGGAACTGTGTCCACATGACTCTGCAGACACATCTGTTGACAAATATTATTTTTCATTAAAAATAATTTGTCAAAAACATTTGAGAAGATATTGTCTTCAAGAGTGGCTGTATTAGATGTTATTCTAGTAGGTTTATTTATCAATGGTTTAAAGAAAGGACAGTAAATTGATGTTGAAGTCCCAAGCAAGTAACATTTTTTATTCTCATTGTTGATTTTGTCTGTTATCTTAGTAATACTTTCAAGAAAGCATTTGATATCTATGTTTGGTGTTCTATAGATGACGCCTTCACAAATTTCCCTTTAGTAAATGGTCGGTGCTATTTTAGCAACAGTCAGAAAATTTTTCACAAATTTAAGAATGATTTTTTCTATCAGAAAAAGAAAAATGCAATTAATTACCAAGAATTGAACCCGGAACCTCTGCATGCTAACATCTCTCTTTCACCACTAGACCACTGGGTTGATCCGGCAAACCCCAGAAAAAAATTAATTATAAAAGGTGCTTTTCTTAATATATATCAATAAATTTTCCCAGTAAAAATGTCCCGTTGTCTGGGGACGAGTGTAGGGTGAGTGCCAAACTTGTGTCATGACGTCACTTGATTTGTTTGCTGTGTTACTATGACTTTACTTGCGGTATAATTCTGCTATTTTCTCATCTACAAATGCCCAATGATCTCATCGGCAAAATGTCCAGTGATTCAGAACTTAGCGATTTATCTGATTCTGCAGAAAGTATAGATATGAGCAAAGGTTCGGAAGAAGAATGGGGAGTCTTAGAAAGCGAAATAACTACAATTGAGAGGAACCACTCCCTGAAGTTGTAGACCAAGAGGCCGAGGATGGAAAGACCTCAATGGCCTAACTCCCGCCGTTTTAGAGGAGAGATACAAAAGTAAGCCTGGATTTTTCATTAGTAAAGTTATAGCGCGAAATGATTCTGTGACCATCTTTGTTGTGTTGTTATTCATGCCAGGTGTCACTGTGAACAATGCGATACTGAGTTGTTGGCTGGCTCACTGGAATTTCGCAGTTGCAGAGAAGTCACCAGTTCATCGGGAAAAATGGTGTTTGATCGTTCTATTGAAAATATTCGTTGCATAACACAACACAAACACTACGAGGCCATAACAAAGTGGCCCCTTTGCTGAGAAGCAAAGATGGTGGAACTTATCGCTGCGGTGAAGTGTCAGAAAACGAGTACGTAAAGTCCGAATTTGTTGCTTCTATGTCTAAAGCCCTAAATGAAGTTGATTGATGTAGAATTCCATGTAAAAAAATCAATCCTATGACATAAAAAACTTTCATTTTGATGCTGCTGAAGTACACGTATGTCGTAGCTTGTTTGATAAGGGGAATTGTTTACAGTTTGTAGATACGCGTTTTGTTCACTATTGACTTGCTCAAAGTCACTTATTTTTTCACTCCAACGATGGAGTTGCCAAGGAGCCCTAGGATACTTAGGTACATGAAAATAAGGAGCGATTGCAGAATTGGAGATTGGAGTGAATGTGAGTTGGACAGCTTAGCCTGCATGCATAACGAGCGACTTGTTTGACCCGAATCAATTCTAGTCAATGTTTTTTGACGCGAAAAGTAGCTTCACTTCAGAATGGTTTTGATTTCTTGCAGCGAGCTGTTGCATATCGCTGGACGACACAATGGCTTTGTGGCTACATGGGGTGGGATAACACCAGGCCATTTCCTGCCTAGGAAATAAGGACAAAATGCCAGTCACACCAGTCAACTGGATATGCCACTTCGCAGTAGAGAGGACATTGAGAAAACCTGTAGGTCTAACTGTGGTGTTGGACATTGCACTCATACAGGACCCAATGGCTCTTTTAGGAGCCACCAAATAAAAAAGTCATGACCAACAGAAGAATTACGAGTGTGAATGTAACCAATTTTCATCTTAGTCTAGCCTATTTGTTCAAAATAGTTTCTATTATACTGAGGAAAACCTCAACTTGATCGAATTAAGCCAATGAGGTGAATTTGGTTGCTATGGGGCAAGTTTGTGAGGGGTGTGGGGGTGGCAAAGCCACTATCATTCAATCCATCTTAATCAGAGAGCCCCTTATTTAATTTTTCTATTTTTTGTATTCACGGTATTTTAGTAGCAATGACAATTTCAATTTTGTTACCAATCTATTGATCAGATCCCGATAGCCTTTTTTTCGAATTACCTTTATGTAACAGGATGCGGCGGACAGGCGAGCAGGAACGAGTAGGATTCAAGGATGTTCTTATGCAAATTTATTAAAAGGCCAAATTCATCACCAAACTAATACAGCAAAGTAGAATAAAATAAACGGGAACGACTAATAGACGATACCTAGTGAATGATACAAAAGATACAAAATAACCTAAGTCTAATGCTACAAGTGTAAATTAACTAATGGAAATACAATATAACATTACTATTGACCAATTAGTGCTAACAGGAAAATAAACAAGAAAATACTAATTATAATCCAAGTCGAGAACTAAAAAGATTGTTGCAGATTACAACTGCACAAGAAAACTAAATATTAAACTTACATTGAAATGGAACACAGTTATCTATAATTGAAGCTAGACAATTACAGCTTATGACTAAATTAAAGTGAATAGAAAAATATACACAAGTCAGGAAAATACAAACAAACTAGACAACTTAGTATTGTGAGACTAACTGAGATAAAAACAATGAAATAATTACTAAACAGAAAATGCTTTTGGAAAGCGCAACAATCCAGGTATATAGTTATGTTGAAAATAACAAAATTGAAACACAAGAACTAGAAAATGTAAACAAAAGAAAATCTGTCTCAAGGACGAAAATAGAACGGAAGTGACGTAACTACACGAAGTTATTGAGAGCCAATAGGAAGATTACTTGACGCGTGCTGCAAAAGCGACTCGCGTAACACGATAAAATATGTCCTGAAAACCATGTATAATTCTACAACAAAACGGTATTCGACGGCTATAACATGATTAAGGCATGATTCCCAAGTCAAGGATACAAGGTTAGAACAGTTTCGAGATAGTAAGATAAAACAAAAAGCACTATTTCGCGAACAGATAATTCTGACCTAGAAATCGCTAGAGCATGACCCGCCAAGTCAAAGCTCAAATGAACGAAGCGAATGAATGGACTGAACCTAATATCGAACTAAAACTAGAAGAACAGATTTGTAATCAACAGTTGTAAGACAGAATCTAAGTTACTACAATAAACAGGTTGAATTTACCACAAAATGTGCGTGATTATGCGAAAATACGCTTCTACGATAATTAACTTAAGAATAAGCGACAGAAGAATGTCCTGAATATTACCGATCAAAACAAATGAGAAATCTCGTAAAATAATAGAACGAATTCACCTAAATCCTAATGATAAATGAAACGGCGAAATTAAAACGAAGTATAAACTAAATCTACTTAAATTGCGAGCAAAATTATACATAAATGATACGCTAGAGAGACTTAAATTATCTAATAATTAACGAGGTCGAAAGGCTAAACAGTATAGTAAACAAACTAATTGTTCCTACCTTGCTAGAAGCAAGTTCGACCTTTATCCTCTCCCGCAGCTCTTTTCTTCCGATCTCTACGGTTCACAAAACTCAACTGAAAAACAGACTAAACTCTCCCCTTTTTGATACCAAAGCGATGCTCGAGAAAACACGTACAAAAGATATTTAAAATTGATTTGCCAACCCAACTTAACCACTTTTTCCGTAGTTAAACACGTGGGAAAGGATTTCCTTTGCATAATTTTATTATCTTAAGACGATAAGCTTAATTTTAGCGATTAAAATAATTTGCCGAAAGGTAACCACAAAACCCTGGTTCCGCTCGTGCATTTTAGCGGGTTGAGTACACCCAAGGTAACATACCTAAGCAATGCGTAAGTTTACCTAAACCAAAACCGGAAAATTCCTAAACACAAAATTACGAAGCGAAGCAATGAAATCTTTGAATATTAGAAATATTAAAAATAGTGAAATTATACGTATAGTGACTCCGTCACATTTAGCCCCTTTTTCAAAGTGAGGCCAAATACAAGACCATTCAGAATTAATAAAAATAAATGTTAGAATGTGAAAGAAACACTCTGAAAAAGAGGTTAACCCTTTAATTCCCAATATCAAAATACAAATTCTCCTTTCTTGTCCCCATACATTCATTGCAGCAGTACTGAAGAGATGATATCCTTGATTCTCATGATCTCTCTGATTAAGCATTGATATTACAAAGAGAAATTTGATGCTGATCACTATTGAGGCTTAAAGGGTTAAAGGCAACATGGAAATGAATCATTTGATACTCCAAATGTATATTCCACTGCACGACAAATGGTACAATATTTACATTATCTGCAGCATGCCCAGATGCATGGAATAATTTTTTAACACTGATGCCTCTTCAGTGCCCTAGAAAAGGTACACCAAGGGTAGTCCTCGCTCCTGAATTTCGAAGTGTAACTGATAGTAAGGGTAGCACCTACACATCATTGGCATTGGCCCATATTTTTTATCTGTCCTAGAGTGATTTTACTTAGACCATGAAACAGTATCTAGCAATTAATCAAAATTGGTAAAACATAAACAAAAGAAAACAATGGAATTAGTGTCTAATAGTGCCTACTTCACAGTTTAAAGAAAATCACTTTATTTCAGGCCGTGTAATGTCACTCAATTACATCCTGCATTTACATGTATGTGATTGAATAACTTTAAGATCATCCGACATAAACAAAGCTAAAAAGGTCGTGTAAAGGTTACTCTCAATATCAATTAAAAGAAAAAAGGCAGAACTAAGTTTCTTTTACAGCCTGGCACTGAGTCCTAACTCAGGGGCTAAGCCTGAACGGTGGTCTACAGTCATCAAAACTTGGGCCATGTTACTTCTTGCATTGGCTTTTATGACCACGCATTTTTGTTTTGCATACTGAGCGAGTGGCAGGTCTTCTTGAAGAGGTTTTACTTCTGGTCTGAGTATTGTTACTGCTACATGTGGGTTGAAGGGAAGACTGTTCTGCTTCTGTACCAAAAAAAGAGAATCATTACATACACAACAAGCTCTTTCCTAAAATTATGTAAAACGTGAACTTAGGACATTCGACACGTAACAGCTAACATATTAGATGCCCCAACCCACTCACAGCTACCTTGTAGGTTAACAGAAGTGCATCCTATGGTTGTGGTTATCAGGATAGATGGGGATGGATGCAAGCGAGAAACTGACTTCAATATTATTTTCAGCATAATGAAAAATAGTCTAACCCTACATGTATTTGTCCACAGATTCTTTATTCAAACATCTGAACATAATCCCCTGTGATTTGGTCATTGTTATGTCAACTTACCATAGCTAGGAGGGCATGCCACTTTGCGAACAACCTCTTCTCCCAATTTAAATTTTGGATATGTAACTCGCATATATTGCTTTCCATCCTTTGATACCTGTGTATCTCTTTGTTGGTTTTCATTTAAATGCAAACTTGCCAAGATATGCCTAGAAAAAAGCAAATAATGATTATGGGTAAAAATCCCAAAAATGAATATAGACCTGCTAACTTAACTTTGAAAGCATTTCAACATGCCAAGCACAAAAAAGTACAATTATTTAAAGCCAATATACTCATCAATGTTGTCTCATTCAGTGGCAGTCTCTAACACTGATCCACCGACATGGTGACCGCATTTGCCAAGAGTCTTGCACAAAAAAAGAACACTCTACATGCTTCTCTTGGATAACTTGGGAAAAATAATAAAGTTTTCTAAAGTAATAGTTATAAACAGTACAGTTATATCATATTAATGGCCAATCGATATGGGCTCCTTGCTCCAGCTGTCATTTTGTAATTTTATTCTATTCCAGGAAATATTATTTCTTCAGCATTGTGATTTATAAAGGCATCAACCTCTAAGCATAAAAATAAATCTCTACTTTTTACTTTTATAGGTTTCCATTTCGTTTGAAGCCGATGGGTAAGATTTTACTCTTGTGTTGTCTCACCCTGGGAGTTCTGAACAATTACGTGTGATGATAAGCTCTGAACTTAGCTGAATAATGCATATTGAAATTCATACAAAATTATGTATCGAAGAACCAAAAATGCCAAAAAACAAATCGTGTAATGTCATATTCACTTTAACATCAGTAGTTACAAGCATAAATGTATTACAATCCAAATGTACATTATATTTTCACATGTTACAAGATGTTTTAAAGGCATTGTGAGATTGCACGCTTCAGCGTGCTTCTATTGTTTTATTTGTTATTCTATTGATTCAGATGCGTATATAAGAGTGTATCAGTATTCATTCTCCCTCTCTCTCTTGAGAACAAATCGAGTTTGCAACGATTTGTATTCCCTGGATGTTTTCATAGGCCGTTCAGAATCTAATTCAAGCTTCAACTGCTGCTTCAAATGCTTCCGCTATGGATATTGGGCAAGGGATTGCAGATCAGGCTGGACCTCTTCCGCCCGCCATTAAGGTTATTCAGGAGGATCCTTCTATCCTAGACCAGCAGGAAACCGTTCTTCAGGAATGGCACCGAAGTAATCACCCATCTGATCATGGCTTTGAACACGAGCTTTCTTAGGTATATGTCCAAAATGATTACCAGAACCCAAGCAATGCTTTCAATATGGTCAAAGGAAATTTGAGGAGGAACATTAACTTTTTCGAACATATTGGTGCATCAAGTTTTATTTTAGATGTCATTAGAGACGGCTATAAGTTACCCTTCATTGAAGAACCTCATAAGATTAAGCTCCCTAACAATAAGTCTGCTAGATTGCACAATGAGTTTGTTAGTGAAGCAGTGGTGGAATTACTGAAGGCTGACCGTGTCGTCGAGGTTAACTCACCGCCACACGTTGTCAATCCTTTATCCGTTTCAATCCAACCTGATGGCAAAAAGAGGTTGATACTTGATTTGAGACATGTTAACAAATGTCTGATGAAACAATGCATAAAGTATGAGGATTGGAAAATTGCTTTCAGCTATTTTGAAAAGGACTCTTTTATGTTTACGTTAGATTTAAAGTGCCTATGAAATAAAATTTATTTTTTGATGTATCGAAAGTTTCACCTTTTTAGACCTTGGAATAAAAGGTTTAAAGTGTTAGGGACGATGCGAAATGCTTTTTTTATGGTCTCAAAGTGAGGTTGTTGGTGCTAAAAAGTGGCTTCAATTTGTGCGCGGCCAAAACCAGTGTCATATTACACTGTGACGTAAATAGTTGTTCAAACTGCTGCGGGAATATAGAGAACAAGAGACATCGCTAGAGGTGGACAATATTATGTGGCGAGCGGCCTCAAACATACGAGATATTAGAATTCTTCAATAACAGAGGGTGTAACAAAGCTTTATTTTGCTCCAGAGGAAAATAGGCCAGCAAAATACACAAAATTTGTTCGCTGACATCGGAAAGGGTATGTCGAAGGGATGTTGTTTTCAATGAAAGCGCTTATTGTTAAGATTAATATTACTTTACAAAAACAAAATAACATTCCGGACGGTGAGGCCGTTTAATCAAGCATAATTTTCCAATCCATAGCCTGTTTAGAAGTTCCTTCAAGCCGTCGAAGTTAGTGAGGCCTACAAAAATATACTGACTCGATCAGCACTGACTGGCGAGTAATATAAATGTTTATACAGTATTCCGAATTATAAAATTCAAAGTGCAGCGACGCAAGTGTTCACTAGCAGGCTTCTATTCTACGGAACATCTATCAAAAATCTACATGGCGTGATGTACAAATGCGTAAGACTATTCGTAACAAAATACATCACTGAACCATTGCATGTTTGATCAGATCAATTTTTATACAATGAAATATAAATCAGACATATAAATGTAAACACGATACTTTGAACTCACTTACAAGCCGCCAAGTGGTTAAAATTTCCAGAAACGTTCAATTGCTGGCAAGACACTGAACAAAGAAACTTAATTATTACGTATATACTTGAGTTCAAACATTTTGAATAAATAAATAAATACGCTACAAGGCGCCTTGCCGCTAAAAATACACCAAGCGGCCTGAAAAACACCACCTCGGATATGCATAACATATCAGTATAATTTAGAAACTTTCAACTAGCAAACCGCCAAGAAGCTAAGACATATATCCTTCGCATTGAAAAAATAACTTTAAGTAGACGGGCGAACTGCCAAGCCGATAAAATAAGCTCATAACCTCCACGCACGATCAGTGAACTTCAGAGAAGACTGGCCGAGTCACTAAATGCACTTATATATTGCAATATACATTGTTTGTACTACAAATATATCGTTCGCGTTCGATAAACGCTAGTCAACGAGCCACTAAAAAGAAATAACAATAACACCTCTGCGTTCAATAGGCTTACAACTCAACTGGCGAACCACTGAGACGCTGTGCTACTGAAATGTATACCTTTCACGTTCAATAATCTAAATCATAGTCCGTCTTCATGTTCACTTCCTTCGCGCAAGCGGCACAGTCCGTTCGCCTCGCTACGGCAAAACTACAATGGACACGATCATTTCATTTGATCAAGAGTGATCCGAAACTGATCCTCTTCACCTTCAGAGGACTGTAAAGAAACATATTAGGCGCTGTCTGACATTTGTACAACCAAAAACGTTGGCAAAATGACCATCACGCTAAAGGATTCCAAGGGAATTAAAGCGTAAACAAACCAATGTGTCCTACTATTTACGTAATTTACGTCATCACGCACTCCCACTGGTCCCAGGCTCTCCAAAAATTGGAGCCACTTTTCAACGGAAGTGACGCATCTTCGAGGGGCTAAAAAACCGATTTTCTTTCTTTTCCTCGGGAAATGATTGTTTTCATTCTTTGGACATAATAAACTAATGAAAAACGAATTAAAAAAATACATTTCATAGGCACTTTAAAGAGCGGTTACCATCATATAGAATTATTTAACGAACAACAAACTTTTCTAGGGTTTTCGTGGGATTTTGACAATTCAGGAGAACCCCATTTCTTTGTGTTTTGCGTTCTACCTTTCGGTTTATCTACAGCCCCTCGTATTTTCACTAAGTGCGTAAGACCTTTAGTTAAGTATTGGAGAATACAGGGTACTAAACTCGCAGTATTCTTAGACAATGGTTGGGTTACCGAATGTGATTTTCAAACGTCTAAACGTATCTCAAACACCATCAGGAAGGATCTTTCTAGCGCAGGTTTTGTAGCGAATGATGATAAGTCTGTTTGGGAGCCTTGCCAACTTATCGAATGGTTGTGTCTATCTTGGAATTCTAAGGTTGCGATGGTTCATATTACCGATCGTAGATTGAGTAGTATATATTATTAATTATAAGTTTCGGGTTTCTGCTAGATCGTTAGCTTCTTTCGTGGGGAAGATCATTTCTGCGGGTGCAGTTGTTGGCAACATCAGCAGAATCATGACTAGGTATTGCACCATGTTGGTGGTCGCTGCCCAAGATTGGCTGATTAATTACATTCTAATTACAGCCGTTTATCGAATTTTCTGGTAATGTTATAATAGTCTTAACCATGTGAATGAAGCGAGGCAAGATGGTCTTCGCTGGTAAAATTGACGAAGCAACTCGCGCTTTTGGGCGCATTGCTTGAAAATGCAAAGGGTTAAGACTGAAGGAAATCATGGACGAATTATACATTTGAAGGTCTTCAGAAAATCAGATTTTAAAAAGACTGAAAAAAGGACAATGTAATGACGTCCGGCCACAAGAATGAGCAACCAAGCCGGCCAAGAAAGTTGAGTTCCCGTGTACAGCGGCCATTCCTTCGACAGATTTGCTCTTCAAGGAAAAAGAAGGGAATTTTACCGTAAAGCGGATAATGGAAGAGGCCGGCTTAAAAATGTACCACGTTTCTTGCAGAACAGTACGACGCTGTAACGCAAGCGTGACACGCGCGCGTGACATATCAAATTACTGTTACTTGATGTGGCATTTACAATAATAAATAATAAATAAATAAATAAAAACTTTATTTCTGTGTCAAGATAAAATATAGCAGTTACCCACTAAGTAAGGACACCTATCTAAACTATCTAAATAATTAAACAAGCTTAATTACATTAATAAATTATAAATAACTAGGATTTTACATAAAACTCTATAACATAAAATCTTATAAAATATCAATTCAAATGTAAAAACAAACTAAGAGTATACAAACTAAGAATTAAGAATTACAAGTAGTATAGGAGTTGGGGGTACCAGAGCATTTTTGTAAAAAAATACTCTGTTACCAAACCCAACTCATATCCTACTTTTCTCATTTAATGGAAATCTATATGTTTTCAGATTTCTGGTTTCCGGTTTTTGGTTTTCAGTTTTTGAAATCTATATGTTTTCAGATTTCTGGTTTCCGGTTTTTGGTTTTCAGTTTTTGAAATCTATATGTCTTCAGATTTCTGGTTTCCGGTTTTTGGTTTTCAGTTTTTGAAATCTATATATTTATTTAAATGAATAATGCGTTCATTCCATTTTGCGTTTTCACCTCATTAAAAAGCAATATTGAGTCGGTATTACGCCATGATTTCTAAAAGCATGGTTACATTGCGTGACACAATTCTCGGAAACACAGGAAGTCTTTGATTCTTAGAAAAACAGGAAGTTGATGATGTCATGGGACTTTTCCTGCTGACTATATTCAAGGTCATATGATCGTCATAATTGGTTGTCTGGAATTTTATGATTTAGTTTGATCTTAAAATGGCTGAGAGTGAAACTGTTTTATCTGATTTTGATCTTAATAGTCACCAAGAGGTAGCACAACCATGGACACATAACATAGACTGTGTTTGCGACACTTGTGAATTATAATGACCGACACAGCTGTGTCGTGACGTAATAAACCTTGAATATTGTTCCATTTTACCAACTGCAGCACTTGTGAATTATAATGACCGACACAGCTGTGTCGTGACGTAATAAACCTTGAATATTGTTCCATTTTACCAACTGCAGCACTTGTGAATTATAATGACCGACACAGCTGTGTCGTGACGTAATAAACCTTGAATATTATTCCATTTTACCAACTGCAGCACTTGTGAATTATAATGACCGACACAACTGTGTCGTGACGTACTATGTAGTGACATAAAAATAATATCTTTGTATATAATATAGAATGATTTGTAATTTGGAAATTCATTATGAATTTGAGAATATGGGAGAGTTGACCTGTCCCTTTTGTGACCAACGATTAGCAGATGTTGGTAGAAATTGAATCATGTTGTGATAAAAAAGATATGTTTAATGACAATGGAATGAATGTTTGTCTAAGTTGTGGTTCCGTACATGGTTATGATTTAGTTAGTTCATATGTTGACTTTCATGAGAATATGTATAGAATAAGGAGGAAGAGTGTATATGTTAGGAGATATCATATCGAGAATACCATTAATAAATTTAATAAAGAAATTCATTTGAGTTATCAAGACCGTGACAAAATATATAAGATATTTGCATTAATAAACAACGTGTTACCAGAAGTTAATAAGAACCGGAAACGGATGATTAGTGTAACCTATGTGTTAAGTAGATTATTTATTATTTTGGGATTGCCTTCTGATAAAATAAAAACATCAACTTCTAAGAAGACATTAAAATTTTATGAACAATGGTGGAAACAAGTTTATAAATTAATAAAGAATGATGTCAGCAAAATTATTAAAAGGTGACCTGTTGCGTGGCATTCTCAGAAAAACAGGAAGTCATACGTCATGTAAAGGGAAAAACCTCTTTGAATGAGTAACAAAATAAAAATTTATGGTAAAGTTTATCGTAAAATTTACTCTAAAAGTTTACTCGGAAGTGAATTTTTTATTATAATATTTCTCAAATTTATCAGCAAGAGGACAAAGATCAATGATTATTTCATCAATCAGCCTCATTTCATTTATAAATGCGGTATGGTTAAATTGATTTCCTCTTAAACAAGACCGTAAATCAACTAATACTTTTTCATATGTTGTGTATGGAAATTTAGACATTTCTATTTTTCTTTTATAGTTTTTAATTTCGCTGTATGTCTTAATCAATAAACCACTACCACTAATTACTCTTAAAATAATAGGGTTTAATGTTATTGAACCAGCTATTGTACCAATGGATATTAAAGAAACTGATGTTAAATTAATAGCTAAATTTATCCTCTTAAAATATTTGAAAGCCTTCTTATAACACCAAAAGCGTTTATGATAAAATTTATACAATGCTTTAATTTCAGATAATTTTTCCTGTTTGATGTTTTTATCAATATGATTGAAATTGAATATATCTGTTTTAGTCATTCTATTCTATATATTATTAGTACAGATTATATTTTAGGATTTGAAATGAGGCAATATATTATACCACTTATTTGACCCGTTATTGGAGATCTTTTTATTTTCTTCGGCATTGAATTAAAACAATATGTATATCCAGCCCCCATTCCATAGTCAATGTAAAACCTTCCGTAAGCATCATGAAAAATAGCGTGTTTTTTCAAAAATTGGTAATTGGTTTTTATAGTACAAGAGCCTGGTCCTATTAATCCAATTTCAGGGTGTTTTTCTAATATTTTGTTTATTGATATTGGCTCATTCAAATAGTTGACGTACAAAAATTGATATATTAAAGCCGATTTTAATATTTCATCTTCAGTATCAGGATGCAGGTTTTTTTGGGTTATGAAAAATTTATTACAAAAATTAATTGACTGTGCAAGAATTGACATTTATATATATCAATATAATAGATAATTATATATTAAAACTCTTCAAAAAGTACACTAACATGACAATTATATGGAGGAAATGAATTACCATGATCCAATGTTATTAATTTGATTCGTACAACTGTATCTTCATTGAAATTGATAACTGATGACACTATATTGAAAGTGTAATAAATTTTATTCGATGCTTTATTCCAATTTTGGGGTCCAAATGAAGTGTTCTTGATTAATATAAACATTTGTTTGTATCCTTCAGGTGGTTTATTGTCCAATATCATCAACCATAATTTTACTAATTTCAAATTAACTGGTGTAATAAATAATGATGAACCGTTGAATATGATATCATCACTGTTCTTATTTTTCATATAATTGCCTAAAAATATGAATTTTTGTTTCTTTATAGGTAAACCAATTATGTTTCTACCATTCAAATCAATATCGGTCTCCATTGTCATTTTTCCATTTTCAATTTCAAAAACAGAATCAAATACATCTGAATCAACACTCGAGACATGTCCTTGAACACCATAAACGATTAGATGTGCTTTATTTGTATTTCCTTTTGTTATACTACCATGAAGATCTATCATTATATATTCAGGAGGAGAAACCTGCCATTTGTGTAAATGAACAATGCTTTTCGTATATCCTTCAGTGTTAAATATCTTTGTAGTTTGCTGCCCAATATTAATAACTGTTGAGACAACACTGACAGTTGTCGAACTAATATGAGCTTTATCTGGAACGAAAAACTCAATCACCATAGTGTACTCACCTTGAGAAAGATTTAGTGCATTAAAACCTATCCTTGACGCGAAGTCATCGTCATTGTCTATCGTAAGAGTTATATCATAGGCTTTCTTGTTAATTTTGTGTGGACTGGATACAAAATCGATAATACCATTAACAACAATATTACTCTCCGATGAGCTCTGATTAACATCTTCCATCATGTATCTAAAAACATCTTTTTTAGCTGAGGAAGATATGTGATTCATTAACATAACTCTTATAATCGTCTGTTATTCGTGTGTACATGTTTGTATTAGAATCATTGAGTTCGGCGTTGAAGAATGAAACATTTACGGCAGCGCCATTCTCATTTGGTTTAGGTGTTGCTAAATTAGTAATTTTATTACTTTGCATATCAAGATCGCTGGAAATCGTTTTGTTTAATTTTTCGTTTAAATGTGTATCAACATATGTTTTTGTCGCAGCTTCTCCATATTGCGGGTCTTTGAAATTAGTGATGCTGTGATGATTCATGTTAAGTTGAACCTCCATCGGAAATTCTTCTTTGCGACTGAGAAATATTCCCCGGATATCTTCGTAACATGAAAGATGATCGTAATGAGTGCGATAAAAATCAAATGACTGTTGTTTTGAATTCACAATATTGAACAGATGCTTCAAATCAATATCCTGAGTGACTTCATGCGTATGAGAAGGTGCATTTGGGTGATAGTTTTTTAGAGTTAACATATTCACTGCTGATAAATCATTGTTTTCATCCGTGTCCATATTTGTGATCAGTTTGCGATTCATTTCAATTCCGCCAGGGTTAATGAGTTTTTGCCCTCGAAGGTCAAGATCTCCAGTCATATGAGTTGTTCCATCTAACTTTAAATAATGTGTCTCCATACTCTTTGTTAACAGCATCTTTTTCTGAAATTGGTGTTTTTAAATTTCTTATATTATTGTTTTTCATATCAAGATTTGCTGTAACTAATGGAAAATGCTTACTAACAAATGTATTTCTAATAAATTTGAAATCAACTACATCATTCAAACCAGTAACTGTTCCTATATTTACTATTTTTTTATCTTGCATATCATAATTACCATCATCTGTCAATTTGAAGCCAACGCCTGGCAGGCCTGGTGGCCCTTGTGATGTTGTTGTTGTTGATGGTAGTAATTCGTTTGAATAACTCATTATATATAATATGAGTATATTATATTTTTTCATTGAAGTTCTTAGTTGTGAATTTCCGTGGCTTATCAATATATATGAAGCAATATGAATCATTAGTGGCTTTTTCATAGTCAGATTTTTTTATACCAAGCTCTCTACTAATCCTGTTTTGTTCGTTTGGAGAAGGAAATTCAAAAATGCAGTAATGTGTAGAGTTAAGACGGATACATTTGTCAGTGTCATAAAACGATTGACTAAGATATATGCAACTGCAATTTTTGTTTCTTGAGTTAGTGTAGTAGTTTCTTATTTCTGCATCATTTTTACTACCAGTATTAAGATAGTCATCAAAAATAACCAACTTTTGGTTATCACAATTTAATTCGGACAAAGGCAATATTTGATCATTACTTGCTTCAATAATTGGGTAACCCACCTCTTCACTGATTGGTTTCAATGTTTCCAGTAAATGTTGATATTTTGATTGTTCCAAGTTTTTAGCATATAGATAAATTTTATCGAAATAGAGTAGCCTATAGATCATGTCTAGCAGAACGTTTGTTTTGCCTGACCCAGATGGACCGCAAATTAGAAAACGGAAGTATCGGTCAGGCATGAAAGGATATAACTGTTTATAATTTGAGGTTACATCATCATCGGCATCGTAATTTGGTATTATCATTTATATTATATGGGTATATTATTTCAATATAACATGGTGTATAACACGGTGTACAACACGGTGTAAAATGCTTTTTTTTATATATGATTTCCAAATTTTATGTAACCTAATAATATAATAAAAATGAGTTTACTTAAATGGAAAGAACTTGCAAAAAGAAAATCTGAATTAGGAAATAAAATTAATTATGTTCATGATGCAATCACAAAACATGATCTTGGTCAGCAGATAAGTCAGGAATCGTTGACGAAGGTATTCAAACCAGTAACCACTAAATTAGATGATGTTATTATTAGTAATTTGAAAATGCCTCTGAGAAAAAGACGACCACTTAAGAAGGGTATTGATACTGGTATCGACTATCTACCAGAGGTAGATCCATATGAGGATATGGATGTAGAAGGTCTAATTGATTTTGGCGATTATGTTCCACCACAGCAAGAAAAACAAATAGTACCAAAACCGCCAACATATGAAGAATCGTTGAAGGATATTTTAGAAGGGAAGAAGGAGATTTATGTTGATCCTCAGTACTTTGGTGATGAACCAGATGAATTACCACCAGAATATGAAGAAGAAGAGATGGACTATGGATTAGATGATGAAGATACAAGTAATTCGATTCTGGATGATCTTGGTATTACCAATTATGAAAATGTGGATAAGATATTGAATCAATCAACAATAACACCCCAAAAGACTAAGACATATCTTAATAAGATTATAAAAATGCCAAAACAAAAAGGAGTCAATTAGGTGGCTATAAGTCACATGTTACAAAACAGTTCAAAAGTGGGGCTATATCAGAAGCTGAGAGACAAATGAAAAACAAAACAATAGACAATGCGAGAGTTACTTTAAATGAATACATAAAACATTATGATACTAAATTGGAAACAATAAAAGGTTATGGAATCCAGAGTCGGGGAAAAAAACAGAGAGGTGAAAATATTATGTTTTTCAATAATGTAAAGCAGCTTATGAAAAAATTGGAATTAATCATTGGTGAAAGATTGGCAGGGAATACCAGCATTCAGATGAGGAATATGGGAGTAACTATACTAGATAAATTATTGGAAATATCTACAATCAATAGATCGCAGTATAATAAATTGTATGGTCAATATTTTAAAAATATAATGTAACTTTATTATATAAATGGAAAGAGAAATTGTGTTATCCTCTTATAGTGTGAAATCCCAATTAAATAATAAACCTGAAGATTTCACAACAAAATTTACTAGACCAATGATATTGGATAGTAATTCTCAATATGTTATCGGTCTTAACAGAATAATAAACATGAGTTTCACTTGGTTCAACGTTAACGCAGGATACAATAATCAATAAATAAAATATACTTCTGATAATGGTACAACTTATCACAACATACAATTTCCATCAGGAGTATGGAATTACACAGATTTCGATATATATATAAAAGATATAACAAAATCAGGTGATACATATCCTATAAGTCTTGAATTTGATAATACAACATTTCGAGTTATAATTAATTTAGCTCAGAATTATAAGATTGATTTGACGCATTCCAATTTCAACGATCTCATTGGGTATGATAAAACGATATTATCAAGTGGAACAAATATTGGTCCTAGAGTACCAAATCTAAGTCAAGACACAGATATTTTGAATATCCATTGTGACCTAATTAATGATTCACTAGTAGACGGTCAAGATACAGACATCATTTATTCCTTCTCGACCAGTGTACTCCAACCTAGTTACTCCTTTACCCTCGAACCACGAAGAGTCACATTCAATCCAGTCAATAAGAATAATATTAGTAGTATCAGGGTATACATTACTGATGGAAAAAGAAGATTAGTTAACCTGAATGGAGCAGATACATCTTTCTCACTGGTTCTGAAAAGTATAGAATAATATAACATAATAGTATATGAAACCGTATGAATTCAAAAGATTTTACCATCCAAAACTTGGTAAATTTGTATATCAACACAAAGGGTCTGGGCTTATCGTTGATAATATTTTCAAACCATTAAAGAGTGTGGCATCATCTGTTTTCAAGAAAATGCATGCGCATGGCTAGCGTGTAGCCACGTTTTGTGGAGCTCCCTTCGAAATTCGAGTTGCTTTCACTTTATATGGCCAGCAAACAAAAAAGTTCCAAACGAAAGGAGAGAAGACAAAGTAGCGGCGAATTCAGTGAGGAAAGCAGCCCTTCTCCAGACGAAAAAAAGCCAAGAAACGAATCTATCGAAGGAGACGAGGAGGAGGCGTTAGCTACGTTGAATATGGCGGAACAAATAAATGAGCGATTAGACCAAGTTCTCTCCCGACTTGGGGCGCTAGAAAAGAAACTTGAAAAGCTAGATAGGATCGAAGTGAAACTACAAGAAGTAAATGCAACGGTTTCCAAACTGGAGAGCAATGTGAGTACTCTACATGGTGAGATCACACAACTTAAAGCGAAACACGATGAGACCGACAAACTCACTCACAAGCTAGAGAGGAGTGTAGAATTTTTGAACGGCTCCGTTGAACAGGCGGACGAGGATATAAATAATTTAAAAACACAATACAAGCTTGAGACTAGTTTATTAAACCAAAAATTGTTGTATTTAGAAGCCTACAGTAGAAGAGAAAACCTCAAATTTGTGAACATCCTTGTGGAGTTAAATGAGGACGTCGATGGCGAAGGAGCGGAAGACACACGTGAGGTTCTGTGGAAGTTTCTGGAGGAAAAATTACACATTGAGGACGCGAGGGAAATCGAGTTTTAAAGAGTGCACAGAAATGGGAGAAAGATCAGCAATAATCCGCGTCCGATCTTGGCCAGATTTCTTCGATTTACTGATCGTGAACTGGTGCGTAAAAAGGCGAAGGAACTGAAAGGAACAAATTTCGTAATCTACGAGGACCTGCCAAAGGAGCTCATCGACAGACGACGTTTAATGCTACCAAAATTAAAAGCTGCTAAGAAGCAAGGAAGCAGGGCCTACTTTAGCGCATCGGAGCCAGATAAACTGTATGTAAATGGCACCCTAGTTTTGTAATAATAGAGATCAGTTTTATCTTCGACCTTATTTTGCAGCTTTGACCTACTTGTATATCGCCATAGAATAGTTTTTTTTTTCCTAGGAAACTTCGTTTTTCAGGGAGCATGGATCAATACTAACTCATCGAATCAGTACCATAGCGCTAAAAATGCTGCGACCACATAGTATATGTACCATGTTTTTGTATTTATGTGTGTGTTTTTTTGTATCCACTGGGGAAAATTCAATTTTTATTCAATCAAACCAAATGAGTACCATTTCTCGCTGCATTTTTCCTAGCTTTAAGCTCTATATTTGCCACTATAGCCTACCAGGGTGATTTAAGTGTCATGTCATTAAATGTCAGAGGGTTAAGAAATCAGGTTAAAAGAAGAAGTATTTTCAGGTTTTTGAAAGATCAGAATTGTTTATTTTACTTTCTGCAAGAAATTTATTCAAAACCAGGTGATGAAACAGTTTGGAGGAGTGAGTGGGGAGGTGACATTTTCTTTTCACACGGCTCAATTCATAGCAGAGGTGTTTGTATCTTAATTAACCCCTTATATGGTCTGACGGTTAACAACTTCAACAAAGACCAAAATGGGAGAATTGTCTCAGTGGACATAGCTTCTGAAGCAGGCAACTTATCTGTATGTAATATTTATGCTCCAAACAATTTACAACAGCAGAATGAATTTTTGCATTTTTTACATGAATATTTAATGTCCAACACTGACATTGGAAACCTAGTTATAGGAGGTGACTGGAATGTTGTTCTTTATGCCATTGACAAAATAGGTGGCGCGGCGTGGAAGCCACATACTTATCGAAACAATCTTATATCAATGATGAGAGAACTTGAGCTTGTTGACATCTATAGAAAACAAAATCCGAGCAAACTGAGTTTCACTTATGAGTCCAAGGCACTCAATCTCAGCTCGCGAATCGATTTCTTTCTTATTGCTCAATCCTTAATCAAATGTGTGTCTCACATAGGTACAAAAGTCTCTATTGCTCTTGATCACAAAGCAGTAAAACTTAGTTTGACTGTTACGAAAAAAAGACGCGGACCGGGTCTATGGAAATTCAATAATTCTCTTGTAGAAGATGAAGAATATAAAAAACTTATAAAAGAAAATTATCTTAACATAATAAATAAATACTCGGATGTGGAAGACAAAAGGTTAAAGTGGGAACTTATCAAAATGGAAATAAGAGCGCTTACAATCCCTTATTCCAAAAACAAACAAAAAAAGCTTCGTATAAAGGAACAAGACCTAGGGGACCGATTAGAGGAGCTCGACAATCTCCTCTCTCAAAATGTCGATGTAGATGATACAAGCGAAACTCAGCAACGGGAATATACTCGATTAAAACAGGAACTTCATTTCTTATATGAAAACAAGGGAAAAGGTTCAATTCTTCGTTCTAAAGCTAGATGGACTGAGCAAGGTGAAAAACCAACAAAATATTTCTTTAATCTAGAAAAGCGAAACTATAACCGAAAAGTAATTAAAGAACTGAAACGGCCAGATGGAGATAACATTTCCAAAGAAGAAGACATATTATTGGAAATTGAAAATTTTTATAGAGATTTATATACGTCAAACCATGTAGAGGATAAAAGCAGATTATTTGAAAATTTTGTCAGAAATCTTGAAATACCGAAACTCCAAAATACGGAACAAGACGAACTGGGAGAAATCACTCTTAAGGAATGTAGTGATGTTTTGCGGACGTTCGCAAGTGGAAAATCTCCCGGAGATGACGGATTTACCTGGGAGTTCTATAACTGTTTCTTTGACTTGTTGGGACAAGACTTAGTCGATTGTTTCAACGCAGCATTTAAAGAAGGCGAAATGTCAATCTCTCAAAAGCGAGGTGTAGTTACTCTAGTCCCAAAGGAAGATTCAGACCTGGCTGATCTCGCAAACTGGCGACCGATAACTTTACTTAATATGGACTACAAAATTGCGTCCAAAATTGTAGCCAGGAGAATAGAAAAAGTTTTGACGCTCTTAATTAATCCAGATCAAACAGGTTTCATAAAAGGGAGGTATATAGGTCAAAATGTCAGGCAGATAAATGATATTCTTGAGCAAACAAAACTTCAAAACATTCCGGGGTTACTTCTGCAACTTGATTTTCGTAAAGCGTTTGACACTATTGAATGGGATTTCATCCAGAAGACAATTACGGTATTTAATTTTGGTGATAATATCAAACGATGGATAACCACTCTTTACAAAAATTCAGAAAGTGCAGTTTTAAACAACGGCTTATGTACCAACTACTTTAAGCTATCAAGAGGAGTGAGGCAAGGCTGCCCTTTGTCCCCCTATTTATTCATTCTTGCAGTTGAGTTACTAGCTTGTAAGATTAGACAAGACAAGGAAATACATGGTATAACTATCTTTCGGAAAGAATTTAAAATAGGCCAATTCGCTGATGATACCACTCTCCTTTGTAAGGACACGAACACCGTGCAAAGAGCTATTGTACGATTGAATGACTTCGGTGACCTATCAGGTTTGCGACTAAATCCATCAAAAACAAAAGCAATGTGGTTGGGACCCTGGAGGTATTGCAAAGAAACACCTTTCGGATTCAAATGGCCAAAAGAGCCGATAAGAGCCTTAGGGATATTTATATCCTATGATGAAAAAAAAAATGACCAATACAATTTTAAAGAAAAAATTCAAAAAATAGATACTATTCATGGCATCTGGCAGTCCCGAAACCTTACACTATTTGGAAGATGTCTTATAACTAAAAGCCTTGGCATTTCGCAGCTGGTTCATTCTACCTCGATTCTTGATATCCCTAAAAAATGCATTCAAGATGTTAATTCTTTGATATTTAAATTTATATGGAAAAACAAGAAAGACAAAATCAATCGTAAAGTCATGTTTCAAGACTACGACAATGGAGGTCTACGTACGCCTAGCATAGAAACTATGTCCAAATCACTCAAATTGGCATGGATCTCGAGATTTTTAATAAACGACCAAATGGGCAGTGAATCCTGGAAGGTTATACCAAACTATTATTTTGATAAATATGGTGGCAGATGTGTTTGAGAACTTCAGGAAGACATGCTTAAAATTCTATAAACTTGACCCCTGTCACTATTTCACATCTCCCGGTTTATCATGGGATGCTATGCTAAAAATGACTAATATTAAATTAGAACTGATGACTGATATTGACATGTTTCAATTCATTGAAAAGGGTATGAGAGGTGGTATTTCTTATATAGCTAATAGATACGGAAAAGCAAACAACAAGTACATGAAAACATATAATGAGAAGGAACCATCAAAGTATATATCGTATTTAGACGCAAACAATCTGTATGGTTGGGCTATGAGTCAATACCTTCCAACTGGAGGTTTTAGATGGATGACAGAAAAACAGATTGACAATCTGAACATAGCCAAGTATGAAGAAGAAAGTAAAAAAGGTTTGATACTAGAAGTTGATTTAGAATATCCTGAAAAATTACATGATCTTCACAATGACTACCCATTAGCACCAGAAAAGACTAAAGTAACCAAAAACATGTTATCTGAGTATTGTCAAAAAATATCTACCAAATATAATATATCAACAGGTTTAGTTTATAAATTGATACCAACATTAAGCAATAAAGAAAAGTATGTACTGCATTATAGAAACCTACAATTATACACTAATCTCGGTTTAAAAATAACTAAAATTCATAGAGTATTAGAATTTGATCAGACACCTTGGTTAAAAAAATATATAGATTTCAACACAAACAAACGAAAAAATGCTTTTGAAAAAGATTTCTTCAAACTAATGAATAACAGTGTATTCGGTAAGACTATGGAAAATATCCGTAAAAGAGTTGATGTAAAATTAGTTACTGATGAAAATAAACTATTAAAAATGGTTGCTAAACCTACTTATGTAAGTAGTAAGATATTCAATGAGAATTTGGTAGCAGTGCATAAGCTTAAAGAAACATTAACCCTAAACAGGCCGGCATATGTGGGTATGTGTATTCTTGATCTTAGTAAGACATTAATGTATAATTTTCATTATAACTACATAAAAAAGAAGTATGAAGACAAAGCTAGATTATTATTCACAGATACAGACAGCTTAACCTATGAAATTGAAACTGAAGATGTATATCAAGATTTTTGGAATGATAAAGATAAATTCGATAATAGTGACTACCCAGAAAACTCACCGTATTATGATAAGACAAATAAAAAAGTAATTGGCAAATTTAAAGATGAGGCTGCAGGAGTTCCTATTTGTGAATTCGTCGGTCTACGATCAAAAATGTATAGCTATATAAAAGACAACCAAACAGGAGGAAAGACTGCTAAAGGAATCAAAAAGAATGTAATAAATGATGTTATTAAACATAAAAATTATAAAGACACACTTATTAATAATAAACAAATGCATCATAAAATAAAAACAATCCGAAGCAATAACCATCAACTTGGAAGCTATGAGCTTAATAAAGTGTCATTATCTTGCTTCGATGACAAGCGGTATATTCATGATAATGGCGTGACAAGCTATGCATATGGACACTATCTTATCAAAAACACAACTACTGAAATCATGGCGTAATACCGACTCAATAATTGCTTTTTAATGAGGTGAAAACGCAAAATGGAATGAACGCATTGTTCATTTAAATAAATATATAGATTTAAAAAACTGAAAACATATAGATTTCAAAAACTGAAAACCAAAAACCGGAAACCAGAAATCTGAAAACATATAGATTTCAAAAACTAAACCCAAAAACCGGAAACCAGAAATCTGAAAACATATAGATTTCCATTAAATGAGAAAAGTAGGATATGAGTTGGGTTTGGTAACAGAGTATTTTTTTACAAAAATGCTCTGGTACTCCCAACTCCTATACTACTATTACACAGGACACAACTTTTACAATCATTCGTAAGAAGGCTAGTTAGATCTTGTTTTCTGATTAGATTCTTAAAAGCTTCTAGAGTATGTAGTTCCCTTGCCTTTGCATCTAACTTGGACCAGAGTACTGGTCCCAAATATCTTACAGAGTGTTTACCAAAACGCGTGGTATTAACCCTAGGAATCACAAATTCTTTAGTTCTTAAATTGTACTTAGAAGTGTTATAAGAAAATAATCTACTTATGTAACCTGGGCACAAGTCCCTTTTAACCTTAAACATAAGTATTGCTATGTCTTGCAATCTTCTATTCTGCAAAGTAGTTAATTTAGCCCATCTCAGTATTGTCTCATATGATGAATTGCCATCACAAAAAATAGCCCTAAGACCTCTCTCCTGGACCCTCTCAAGTTTTCTAATATCACTAGCCTTACAAAAATTCCATACAGTGCTACAATATGTTAAATACGGGAGAATAGCAGCTTTATAAAGTTGCAACTTGGCTCTTGTGGGTATTAAATTCCTTAACCTTCTGATAACCCCTACCCTCTGGCTGGCTTTCTCACATATGTTACTTATATGATCAGAAAAATGTAGTGTTCTGTCGATATTAACGCCTAATAAAGTGATGTTTTGAAAGGATTCAATCTTTGTTCCATTGACTTCTATTTCTATCCTACTCTCACCCTTATCTCTACTTAGTAACATAGTCCCGTATTTCTTAAAATTACCCCTAAGAAAATTCAAATCATACCAAGTGGTTGCTTTAAGAGCGCGATCTTGCAATTTGGTTTTAATGGTACTAACGCTCTTATCAATTTCATAAAATTGATGATCATCTGCATACATGCAGGTGTTCGAATACATAATGTAAGTTAAGTCATTCTGAAACAAAAAGAAGAAATTCTTTCTGATTTCTCGCATAATTCATGTATCAAACCCTAATTTAGAACATGAAATATGTTCACTCTTTCATTCTGTACTAAAATCAGCCTTTAAAAAGGGAAATATGAGTCTATCTTTTGAAATTCCATGATTTACCACGATTAACCACGATTTACCATAGGTAAACAAAGAACATTACTAAGCCGTTTTTTATTTCAACATGGTAAATCGTGGTTAATCGTGGTTATTCGAGACACCGCTTTCTTGTCCAAGAAAATTTTGCACAAGAACGCATTTATTTTGCTGTTATTGCGAAGTTGAACATGAAACCGAGAGATCTTCAAAAGAACGTACCGTTATCATTTCAGTTCTCCTTCCCGTCAAGCAAGCCATTCCATCATAAACACAATGGGGTTCTTGCCACTTGCAAAAAGAGTAGGAATTCGCAAGTCCATCTTATCTTTTATCTGTTTGGGAAAATGCTGATAAATTCAGTTACATAGCAACTGGCAACTAAGCAACACATGTGCTGCGCACACACCATATACGTGTCTGTTTCCCGCTTTGACAATAGTGAGGCACTTGACGCATTTGCGTGTTCTCCTGGTAGCACAGCGGATTTCATTTGTACAAATAATTCTCAAATTTGGTCATCTATGAAAGTCTGTTGTGTGATACAGCAGAAAGTCCCCAAAATAATAATTTAAACAAGTTACAGCGCCCTTACCTTACCATAAATGTCCAAATAACAATTTTTGTATATCGGACAATAGGCGACAAAAATAGTTGACACACTGTATAACAAAAACGGTTTTCGTGCCATATTTATCACTGTATCTTTCCATTCACTAAACTAGGCCGCATTAACCCCCGTTCCCCCATCCAATGTTGTAGGATTGTAGCGACAGACCGGACGAAACGATACACAACATTGTCTGGGGGGGTGGGGGTTGGGGATAAGGGGGCGGGGCTGAAATGCCTCTCTACCCGAAGAAAATGGGGTTCAAAATGACAATGTGTCAACAATATTGTCGCCTATTGTCTGAAGTACGAAATGTGCTATTTCTTACCCAAAGTGCGAGGAAATTAATCGGTTATGACAAATATTAGTCTACACCGTCCGATGTTTTGCTTCATGCGAACGGCGTTAATAGCTGATTAATTACATTCTAATTACAGCCGTTTATCGAATTTTCTGGTAATGTTATAATAGTCTTAACCATGTGAATGAAGCGAGGCAAGATGGTCTTCGCTGGTAAAATTGACGAAGCAACTCGCGCTTTTGGGCGCATTGCTCGAAAATGCAAAGGGTTAAGACTGAAGGAAATCATGGACGAATTATACATTTGAAGGTCTTCAGAAAATCAGATTTTAAAAAGACTGAAAAAAGGACAATGTAACGACGTCCAGCCGTTGCTCTGGGGTAGACTTTTTTTGTTCAAAAGCTTGAAGGCGAAAATTGCCTGGTTGTTCCCCCAGTACATTTAGCCCCTAGAGTTTTTCATTATTTAAATTCGCAGTTGGCAGTCGCAATGGTTATTATTCCTTTTTGGCCTTCGCTTTGCAGTACTTATAGTAGATTCGTAGGGAATAAGGTTTTGGTACACGGGAAAAATTTGAATTCTCTGTTGGGTTCCAAATTCTTTTCTGGTAAAATTTTGGCTCTACATTTTCATTTCCATTAGCTTATAATATTTATTTAAGTCACCGTAGACCCTAAATAAAGATTTCAATTTCGCTGGATGTCACTGGCTGATTTTATATCGTTGCGCCACCACTTCTCGAAGACAACGGCCGAGATTTGCATGAACCCCGCTGGCTGAGACATCAGTTTTGAGTGGCACTGGCGTTATATAAAGATATACTACTTATGCGGCACTGGCCTATGTTTATGTTAATACCAGGGGTTTTCGTGGTTACGAATAACACTGACTGCTATGTTTGACAGCCGTCACCTTTATGCATACGAGTGGCGTTTATATTTTCATAAGTAAATGTGTAATACCAGGGGTTTTCGTGGTTACGAAATGTTTGATAGCCGTCACCTTTATGCATACGAGTGGCCTTTATATTTTCATAAGTAAATGTGTAATACCAGGGGTTTTCATGGTTACGAATAACACTGACTGCTATGTTTGATAGCCGTCACCTTTATGCATACGAGTACCATCTGTACACCACGTTTACTAGTTACTGATTCTTACTAACTGTCGTATTATTTTCTTTCCGCGCTTACAGATCATAATTATTTAGAAGTCCTTCCTGGAGACATTTACCAGAGAGCTTTGAAATTTGCTTTAAAAATAATTACATTAAACAGCTCCTTTGTTCCAAAGCTGATTCAACTGTCAAGAGATATTTATCCGAGATTAAGAAGTTTTTCGACTGGTGCTGCGCTCAACAAGTTTCTCTTCAGATACCGTTTCCCCCCAATATATTAGCTGTTTATTTGTCGTTGTATTCGGAGCGGACAAAATCTAGTTCATCCGTCACTCTAGCCTATTCAGCATTAAAGTGGCTACATAAGTTTGTACCTGATTCTAATCCCCTGGATAGTAAACTTTACAATCATACATTGTATTATTGCATCAGCAAAACGATTACAATCTAAACCCGTATTCAAAGATGTAGAGAAATATTTAAAAGTTCACTTAAAGAGTTAGGGTATAACCCTGAAATGTTTGGTTTACATAGTTTAAGAGCTGGGGGCATTACCTCAGTTGTTCGTAATAGTAACAATTCAATTTCCGATCGATTGCTAAAGCTGCATGGCCGTTGGAAAACAGATGCTGCGAAAGACATGTATGTGCAAGAAGACGTTTGTAAAAGATTACAAATAACAAACTTTCTCAGTTTATGATTTAGCCTATCATTGATTTGTAAATCGACCATAGTTAGTATTCTTGTATAAAATAAACTCGATTCTGCTTGGGAGAATCCAGCCATATTCTTGTTGCTGTTTTATGTCTGTTTTACAGGGTGTTTAAGGCGAAAATAATTTACGTTCGCTTGAACGTAGTGAATTAGAACGTAAATACAGTTTGTCTTGACACATTCTCGCATGAAATTCTCAGGTGTAAGCTGTATAAGTATGAACAAGACTAAGTATTGTAAACAAATGAAAATCGCTTACTTGCTGTCTCCGTTCATTCAAAACTTTGTGGACCTTTGGGCAGGGTGTTTCTGCACTTACCAGAAGTTAATAGAAAACAAGAAACGAAAATAACCAACAAATACTGGAGAATATTGGATATGGCCTGGGAGTAACGCCATAACTCACTTTAATGATAGTCAAAAAATGAACATAGCTACAGCAAAGGTAATTAAACTAAAGCTACATGTAAGCGTACCAGGGTGGCCAGAAAAAACCGAGTGAGGTGCAGGATTGCAGAAAATTAATTCAGTTGTTTTTAGAACGAAGCATGATACAATGGGATGTATTGTTATTCAATGAGATAGAAATATGATTTTCATCTCATTAAACTGGTTTTCTGCAATCCTGCACCTTAGTGAAAAAACCTGCCCCAAAAAACCCCGTAGGGAAAAAAGGAAAGGAAATCTGAGACGGGCCAGGACTCTATATATTAAATAAATTACTCAAAATACAAAGAAGCAAAAGCGAAAATCTAATTCCGATTAAACAATCGCCAACGAATACTGGAAAATATATAATGATATAATGATAAAAATATATACGAATATCATAGACAACTAAATTGAAAGTTCCTTAGATACGGCTAAACGTTCGCTAAGACCATGCTTAGTGGATTCACACCTCCAACCAGCATGAATATCTAACAAGTCACCAGCTTTTTTCCTACAAGCCGGATTTGAAGCCGCGCCAAACTTCATACTATGTGTGCCGTACTTAGAAATATCACCAACAAATGGCTTGATATGCTTCTTAAATTCCTCCCTTAAAGTGGAAACAGAAACACCCAAACTACAATGAAAATACTCCTTAGACTTAGTTTTGACAATTCTGCGAACTAATGGGAACGCAGAGGAAGACTGTGGCAAAAGCTTAATCAACCGTTCGGACACAGCTACAGGACAAGTAACCTTGCCGGTTCTAGCGAGAAAAGCAGTGTGGCCTTCCCTATACTGGTTGTTTTTGCGCTGAGGCACATAAACTGACATGTGATCACTATGCATTGAGACGTCACAAAGTACTATATTCCTAATCTCGTAAATGCAAAAAAGCCTGCAAAACCAACTAAAAGAACAAATAAAAAACAAAGATCGGAAAGTGAAGCGCTTGAGGCAAAATGCGTAGCAATCGCCTGTATGGTGCTAATTGACAGCGGCTCCTTAGGCTGAACAGGTCGGGCAAGCCTTCTCTTGGCGCCTTCTAACGCAAACTTTACTTAGGGATGGCTAACAGGACAAGCCTCAATACCGGCCATTGCGTGGCCCCACTTAATAGCATAAACGGCAGATTCTATAGAAGATACACCGATGACATTCTCGGAAGAACGCTTAGCTAGCTCAGAGATAAACAATGCGATATGCAAGGGTTTTGCTGGAATAACGGGAACACCAATCTTCAACAGAGCCCACTCTCGCCACCGCAACCAGCCAGACTTGTACTTCAGCACCGTGGACGGCGCCCTAGCATCTAATTGCAGATCAATAAGGCCTGGAACCATGTCACTCAAAGAAGAATCGGACAATGAGGCTGCTTCAAGCCAAATCCCGGAACTCAGCACATCGGAAAGAAAAGAAAATATCATGAAAATCAAACAATCACTGCGCTAATGACCAATTGTAGCAAAAAATACCGATGTAGGCACAAAAACACGTGCGACGAGACCACATTGACTCAAAGCACGCCAAATCAGGCTCAAAATATGCCAAATCAGGCTGAAAACACTATCCGTGACGGTACGAAAACCTCACCCAAAATCCACACGCAAAGCCAACATTCTGAATTTTGGGCAACCGTGAAAAACGGACGGGTGAGACTTACAGATCTGCCTCTGACCTGGGCCCTCCAAAATAAGATCCTTTATGGCAGGAAGCACAAAAACCTCCCTGACGAATGACTTGAACCATGAAGGTCCATCACGTAAAAGAGGCCAAAAATAGGCCGACGGCCATTCAGGAATAATCAAGGTCCTGCGACCGGAACAAGGCGCGAGAACTCGAACGGCGTCCACGACGAGACCCACCAGAGGGCAAACCCAGTATTTCTGTCCGCTCCAATCCTGCACCAGGGCATCGACACCGCTGCAACCAGGTGAAGCAAACTTGAGTTAAAACGCGGAAGCTGAGCGTTATAATAGGAAGCTGCATCGCTCGCGTCGGAAAATACCACAGTGGATGAATCAAGGGGGGGCCGAATGGAGTAACCATTAAAGGATTCAATGTTACAAAATCAAAACTTCAATTCCTCTAGCAGAGCGGGTGGGAAGAGAAAAATGTGATCCCAAGCCGACCTAGACTCTATAGCTAAGTACATCTGCCTAGTCAGAAGACGGGAAATAGGTCCGACCGCTAACGCAGCCGAAATAATGAAACCGGCGATCCTCGCTAATTCACGATAGGACGATGACTCATTTTGAATGGCGGAATTCAAAAGCCGTTTAAGCTTGCAGACCTTCTTTTCGGGAATCTGAAACGTCATAGAAATAGTGTTGATCACAAAACCGAGCCACTCCCCAACTTGCCTCGGGACCCAGTGAGACTTCTCCTCGTTAACAAGGAGACCGGAAGAGCTAAGTTCCTTTCGCTGAATAAAAGCTGCTGCGACGGCGGACGTCCTATCTGGCTGACTATCAAAACCGTTGTCGAGATAAATAAAAGAGTTATGACCCATAGAACGCCAGCACTTAACCAACGGGCGCAACAATTTGGTAAAACAAAAACAGGCGCTACTGAGACCGAAGGGTAAAACCGCGAAAGTGAAATACCTAAGTACGCCGTTAAAGGGCCATGCAAAACCTAGGTACTTTTTTTTTTTTAAAATTAATCTTCATATAGTGATATTTACATACATACATATAGTGCTATACGATACAATAATATAATACACACAAAACATACACAAAAGGTCATACAGAGTATTTTAGTATGCAGTTAGAGAATTCTATGTTTTACATTGCTTATGTATTGTATATTTGTAGATATTGTTAATATAATGTATTATGTATTTCGTGAGAGGTTAATCTGAAAATTAAGGCGAGACCATTTCTGTGCAAAAGGCTTTGGATCATTATTATAACATGCAATTTGTTCTTCTATTTCCATTGAGTTTATAACTAGTTGTATATACACCTGCAGCTTAGGAAGCTTGTTTCCAAGTTTGCAGGTGTATATATAGTGTCTAGATATCAGGAGTAAATGATGAAGGAGAAAATCTTTTGTGTTGTCAATAAGACCAAAACAAAGAGACAAAGAAGGAGTAACATTTCCTAAATCCACTCGAAGGGTTTCTGGGTGTCAGTATTGCGCCCGCTGTAGGCCAGCGGGGGGTTGTCTTTCGAGCCGTTACGATGGCGGGAATAACTGAAGCTCGGGAGTTCGAATCTGGGGATTCTAGCGAGGATTAAACACCGTTACATGGTGTCAGGAGTGGGATTCTTTAGCTGAAGCCGTGTCAGTCACAAGTGCAGAGGGATTTCGACACGAACGCTAAAGAAATTGTTTTCTCGACGACGTTAGTTTCCTTGTGTAGGACGCCATCTTGAATTTGAACTGGTCGATATGGCTACTTATCAGATACCAGCGCCTGAACAAATGAATTGCAGCGGAGATTTACCCACAAATTGGAAGATGTTTCGTGAAGCATACGAAGATTACCTGGTAGCGACAGGGCTCGACGGGAAAGACAAGAAAATTCAAGTCGCAACTCTCAAAAGCTTAATGGGCGCCGAGTGCAAAAAGATCTTGAAACGCTTACAGCTCACCGATGATGACATGAAAGATCCAGCGATAATCTTGGGCGCTCTTCAAGACCACTTCGTACCGGTAAGAAATATACTGTACGAACGATATATTTTCCACAATACGGAGCAGCAAGCACACGAAACTATTGACCAATATTTGATCAAGCTTCGCCAACTCGCCGAACCATGCCAATTTGGAGCTCTCGAAGACGAGATGGTGCGAGACCGACTGGTGCTGGGCTGTAAGGACAGTGCAGCGAGAACAAGGTTATTCAGAGAGAAAAGTTGTGATTTAAAGAAAGCTGTAGAGTCTCTTAGGATCAGTGAAACGACCAGCGAGCAGCTAAAGAAAATTGAGGGTGATGGAGACAAAGGACAAGAGCCAGTAAACTTTGTGGAAAAGGAAGGCCCTAAGAAGAAGCGACCTGAAAGATCAATCAAAAGAAGTAGAAGCACCACTGGCAGGCAACTCAAGCAGGAACGTGAGTGTATTTACTGTGGCGGCCAGCACGTTTATGATAAGAACAAATGCCCAGCATTTGGCAAAACATGCAGAAAGTGTGGGAAACTCAACCATTTCCAGACTGTGTGTTTACAAAAGCAAAACGTCCACTACGTACAAGAGGATTCAGCCTCAGAAGATGAGTCGGTATATTACGTTGAATCCGTGGGAGCGGTGGAACACCAACAGAGTAAGCGCTTCTTTGTACCCCTTCGTTTCTTTGATGAAAATGGAGAAGCTCTGGTTCGTTGTCAGCTGGACACAGGTGCTACATGTAATGTTATGTCCTTTGACAGGCTGTGTGAAATAAAGCAGAGTGGAAATCCAGCTATGCAACTGACCACAGCAAAGCTTAGGCTCTACGACGAAAGCCTCGTACAAGCCCTGGGAGAGTGCAATTTGCAATGTAAATACAAGAGCGAACAGCATCTGCTAAACTTCAAGATTGTCCCAGGATCCCAGCAACCCTTGTTGTCAGGTGAAACCTGCACTAGCATGGGACTGATTACCGTACATGCAGCGAACAGCGTTGACATACCTCCAGCAGCAGTACAAGATATTCTCACTGAATACAAGGACGTATTTGAAGGTTTAGGATGTCTCCCCGGAGAATACCATTTAGAGGTAGACCCGAACATTACACCAGTGAAACATACTCCAAGAAGAGTGGCCATACCACTGAAAGCTGAGCTCAAGGCACACATTGAGGAATTAGAAAAGATGCAAGTCCTCAAGAAAGTCACTGAACCGACAGACTAGATAAGCAGTGAAGTTGTTGTACGTAAAGGCAACAAACTACGATTATGCATTGATCCGAAGGACCTGAACAAAGCCCTTAAACGGTCACATTACCCGATGCCAACGATCGATGAAATTCTTCCGGAACTCTCTAAAGCCAAGGTCTTCAGCGTAGCTGATGCTAGAAATGGGTTCTGGCAGGTGAAACTCGACGCGCCAAGCAGTTACCTTACGACCTTCTGGACGCCTTTCGGACGATACCGCTGGTTAAGAATGCCCTTTGGAATTGCAACAGCACCAGAAGAATATCAGCGCAGACAACATGAAGTACTTGAAGGACTGCCTGGTATCTATGTCATAGCAGATGACATCCTTATCACAGGACAGGGGGAGACCAAGGAAGAGGCATTGCAAGACCATGACCACAACCTAATTGCATTATTGAAGAGAGCCAGAGAAGTCAACTTGAAGCTGAACCCTAAGAAGCTGAAGCTCAGACTACCGGAAGTCCCCTACATCGGCCACCTGTTAACATCAAGTGGAGTCAAGCCTGACCCAGAGAAAGTCCGTGCAGTCCAAGAGATGCCGAGCCCAGATGGACGAACCAATGCAGAGAAAGTCAAAGCGGTGCAACGATTCCTGGGATTTGTAAACTACCTAGCCAAGTTTGTTCCCCATCTGGCTGACGAGTGTGAACCATTGCGACGACTCACCGACAAGGATGCAGACTGGGTGTGGGAGAAACACCACCAAGATGCATTTGACCGCGTCAAGCAACTCGTGGCAGACTACCCTGTCTTACGCTACTATGATGTGAACCTACCCGTCACCATCCAGTGCGACAGCAGTGAAACCGGCCTTGGTGCAGCCCTGCTACAAGATGGTCAGCCTGTGGCATTCGCCTCGAGAACGCTAACACAAACAGAGAGAGGTTACGCTCAGATCGAAAAAGAATGTTTGGCCATCGTCTTCGCTTGCATGCGTTTTAATCAATACATCTTTGGAAGGAAGTTCGTCAGCGTCAGAGTGACCACAAACCCCTAGAAACCATCTTTAAAAAGCCACTGACAGCAGCCCCAAAGCGTCTTCAGGGGATGCTCCTTCGCCTACAGAAGTTTAGCCTTGAGGTTGGCTACAAGAAAGGAACTGAAATGTTTCTTGCTGATACATTATCTAGAGCACCACTGCCAAGCACTGCTCCTCCTACGAACTGTCTCAGACCGGAAAATGAAGAAATCTGTTGCCTTGACTTGGAAGATGTTAATGCGGCCGAGTTCCTGAGAGTATCAAACGATGGTTTAAAGAACATCCAATGCCTTACTGAAGCAGACAACCAGCTACAACGTCTCAAGATGACTGTCCTACAGGGATGGCCAGAGACAAAGCAGCAAATGGAGCCACTGATCGCTGAATATTGGACATACCGTGATGAAATCGGAGTCTACAATGGTGTGTTGTACAAAGGAGATCGAGTGATCATTCCAACTGCATTACGCAAAGAAATGTTAAAGCGCATTCATGCAAGTCATCAAGGACAGCAAGCTTGTTTAAGACGGGCCAAAGATGCTTTGTTTTGGCCTGGTATGAGCCACCAAATTGTTGAAGTGGTGAGTAATTGCAGCCTGTGTGCAGAGTATCAACCAGCCCAGCCGAAAGAACCGCTGATAACTCCAGAGCTGCCAACCCGACCGTGGAGTATAGTGGCCCAAGATCTATACAGCCATGGTGGTAACAACTATCTGATAACAGTAGATGCCTTTAGTGGATACTGGGAAGTCGACGAGATGCCCCAAACGACATCCCTGGCAGTCATCCACAAGACAAAGCAGCATTTCGCGCGCTTTGGTATTCCAGACAGAGTGTACACAGACAATGGCCCACAATTTGACTGCGCTGAATACACAAGATTTGCCAACCACTGGCAATTTGAGCACTTCACATCATCGCCATACCATTCACAGTCTAATGGACTTGTTGAAGCTGCTGTTAAGACGGCCAAAACTCTCCAGAAGAAAGCAGCAAAAGCTAATCAGGATCAGTGGCTGAGCTTCCTGGATTACAGAAACATGCCTACAGAAGGGATGGATAGCAGCCCAGTGCAAAGACTGATGTCCAAGAGAACCAAGACTACATTGCCAGTAGCACAGCATCTCCTTGAGCCTGAGATACAGTCAGACGTCGAACGGAAACTGACGAAAAAGCGAAGAATGGCTAAGAAATACTTTGACCGAGGCTCCAAAGAACTTCCTGAACTGGAAATTGGTCAGCCCATTAGACTGATGCCCTCCCCATCAGACACAGGCAGGAAATGGAGAAGAGGGGTCTGCATTAAAAAGGTGGCCCCACGTTCCTACCTAGTAGAGGTCGACGGGTCTATATATCGAAGAAACCGGAAGTTTCTACGTAGTGCACAGGATAGCGTCTCTGAACCTGCTCAAGCAAACCTGGATGCACAGACACCCGAACCTCAACAAGAGCCCCCTTTATCTGCTTCACTGCCTCCGACCACGCCTAACATACCAACGGCTCCACCCGACGATCACCCTGCCATGAGCAGTAGTGACCCAGCTCCATCAGAGGAAGAGCCTCCCCAGATTGTTCAACGTACCAGTTCTCCATCCCAGCTACCCGTACAAAGGACCCGCAGTGGAAGGATTATCAAACCTCCATCCAGGCTGAACCTTTGAGTAGTAGAACAATAACTGTTTAATATATCTTTGAACACTGGACACGTTTTGAACTCAGAAACATTTATGTATTAACTGCTTTAGCTTTATTTTGGTTAAGAAAGGGAAGATGTTACGATATATGTAATTAGATTTTATCTTGTAAGGGTTTCTGGGTGTCAGTATTGCGCCCGCTGTAGGCCAGCGGGGGGTTGTCTTTCGAGCCGTTACGATGGCGGGAATAACCGAAGCTCGGGAGTTCGAATCTGGGGATTCTAGCGAGGATTAAACACCGTTACAGCCGTTAACAGTAACAGTCGAAACCGAAGTTCCTTGCTCCTGCTCCCTGGACATAGTGACCTAAAACGAAACTGTGCGTTGTAGGCGTTCAGAGACCGAAGGATGAATACAAATGAACTAGACACTGATATAACCGTATGCAAACTACTTAACACCACTTAAATACCGAGGCACAAACAGACACAATAATACACCTAATTAACCGAATGACAACGTGCAGAAAACAAATATCTGCTAAACTGCGTACCGCAGATATTTTTGCACTCTTGAAGGACTAGGTTTCCTTTTCTTTTTATAGCCCATTGAAAATGCCAGGATGTTTTGAAAACAACTCCTGCAACTCGGCTCAAACTGATATGGATGGAATGCTGCTAATTGATCAATCGTTGAAATTTGGGGTACACTTCATTTTGAAATATGTTTTTCCATAATTTCAAAAGTCAATTTTCGCCTTATAAATTTTGGAGCACGCTACTTTAAATCAGAAAACTTCCAAGAAACAAGTTGAAAAAGGTTGAGTTGTCGGGAGATGGCATAAAAATTATAACTGTACCGCTCTCTTGCTCTGACGAAGGGCCAGGTTCATTCGAAACGTCAGCTAAGTTCTACGGAGAAAACATACTGTATCAACTTCAAGTTGATTAACAAACACTAGGTTTTGTACAAGCCTGTCTCCGAGAGTGCGCGTTTTAGTCAGAAAAAATAAGGTTCGAGTTATCGTGGGGGGAAAATTAGTAAGAAAATGACCTGAAGTGAAAACGAATTAATATTTTACTTTGAGTTAGCTCCGTTAGTTTAGCCACGGGAAATTGATTTTGGTTTGAGTTTAATACTAAACATCAGGAACTTTGAGTTACCGAAAGTTCTAGTTATCAGGGGTAAACTGTAATTATATCACTGCTTTACATAGCTGTTGGTGATGGAACAGTTTTAAAAAGTGCCTTATGATCAAATTTTTTATTTTTATTTTTTTTACATTTTCTTTACATTTTCGTGTACTATTAGACTTTATTACTCATCTTGCCAAATTTCAATCCATTACGAACATCAGTAGTCATTTTATTTTAACATTTATTTCCGCAAAAATTGTTTTGTTTCAGGCAAACATACGTCTTTGTTAAGCCTCTAACATCGCATTACCTTTTGCCGCTTGCAATTTTTTGTGTCAGTGACAGACAATATTGTGATTGGATAGACCATTCAACACCATTTTACAAATGGCTGAGCCCAGGTTATAAAATGGCTTAATGTTATAATGTGATTTAATTTTTGAATAAATTTTATACGGAACCTTCTAAATTAGTAATATTAATAAGTCAAACTCAAAAACATGCAATTCATTGTTTTGAATAAAAAACTCATTTATTATTTCTGTTGACCATATGAAGTTTATTTCGACAATTTTGAACCATTGAATAAAAAATCCTCCCCCCCCCACCTCCGTCAAAAGTAAAAACAGTCGTTCATTGTACATCTTACATTATCCCACTTGTCAAGTCATTGGCATTAAGGTATAGGGATAGCGTCCCCTATCGAGCTGACAGAGGAGACTGAGTTGACCCAACAAGAGGTGCAGGGTGGACGGGGACTTCTGCACCGTGTGTATGTAAATGAGGTCTTATATAATGCCTAATGACGTCACGTGATGGTAATGACTATAAATACTGACTAGTGTGCAGTGCAACATTAAAGTGTAAATTTAAATAATTAATGTGAACAGGTTTAAGCTTAGCTTTTACACCGGGGTCCACATGCAACAGGTCACTGTGAAAATGGGGGTGCCGTGCGATTATACATTCAGGGTCCACGTGATAATATGTGTTCCGTTCTCTAAAAGAAAGTTTTGTATTGCCCAGATTGCCCTTGTCTGGGTATTCATAATGCTCAGCCATAAGGTGGGGGACGACTCGATTTGGGAAATGTCAATCCGCACGAAGCACACTTATAATATTATGTAACTAAATAAATACCACACTGAACGGGTTGTCCTTGTGACAAAGTTTTGAAAAGGTCCACGTGGTTGGGAAATTTTCTGATGCACTGTCATCCCTTGAAAAGCGCTTTGTAGTTTTACTGTGTTGGCTTTTCTTGCCAGATACAGTCGTGTTTACTCCAGCATTCGCCAGGGTACTAATATTGATTTTGTTCTGCTAGAATGGGCGTCCTGCACACCTCGATTTTTGTTAGTCGATATTGCCTGTCTTAATTTTCGGTCTTTCAATGTCTATGTTCGATGCTCAAAACCCTAACGCAAAACAGTTTTCAAATCACTATTAAAAAAAAAGCATATGTTAGAAAGCGTGATGGAATGAAAAAAAGAATGATGAAAGATTTTATGTATTCATTATTTGTATTTTACTTTTTATTGTGAACGTTTTTTGTTATCTTTGATCCTTGCTTGATCCTTAATCCTTGATCCTCGATCCATGTTTTCCAGGAAACCCCCGCGGGGCCAGGCAGTGGAGTCATGGTACTAAATCGATAGCGTGATCTATCAGCTAACGTGTAACGCAATTTGCTTGCACGCAAGATTTTTAAACAAACATTCGCCACTCCTTACAACCCACCAAAATTCTGCATAATTATTCATGAGAAGAATGCTAAAACCAGAAAGACCAGCAAGGACTCACAGAGTATTCCCACCCTGGTTTACACAAGCAATATTACCAGGAAATAGAGAACTACTGTGAGTGAAATGGCTTCAATCGGACAACATTCAGTTATCTCCGGAACTGAACCGAAAATTGTGTTCCGTGCAGGCTGCGTTGAATGTGTTTTTCTAGTTGGTGTTCGTAATGTTTGTTTCATGTTCAAGGTGATTGCTTTCATTTGTTTGCGTATATGATCGCGACAATCGCCCAAAATGCGCCGTGTGGCATTTTAGCTTCTACACAGGTAAACATGAACGATGCTATGTCATGTGTGGTTCCTTTTAATTCCAACATGAAGGCTACAATAAGTACTTTTATATCAGAAATGATCTTACACTACATCTCTTTAGTTCTCATATGATATACCGGATCATACTGGAGTACTGTAACTGAGATAAAAAAAATTATAAATAAAGAATGGATTTACATATTCTGCGTTACATTGTGCCCCAAATACACGTTTGAATAAAAACTGAACAAGAAATTAACAACATCAGTACATTTATTGTGTTCTTTGAAAAGCTCCTACGGGGAGTATTAGCTGTGGCTGTAAACAAACTCTATTTTCATCCAAAACGTCCTGTTATTGAGAGTTCATGTACTACAAAATGATTTTGACGTTTTGAACATATTAAAACATGATGTTACACTCTGGCGTACTGGTTATAAACCCTTACACTCTTAAAGTGTTCAAAAGCATTCCAACTGAATATTGTAACATTCATGGATTCCATTGTCAGCTCAATGACATAGAAACCGGGTGCAATCAACATGGCATGGGATAAAGTAAGAAAGTGACAGAAATGGAGGCTATCTTTAATACTCCTTTTTGACATCTAAAATCTTGCTGATCATAGTGTGCGACTACTCCAACACTGCAAATTGGAGTGCAGTAAAACATTAAAAATGGTCATAAACTTATTGCTTTTGTGGCGCGCCACTTGCTCAGGCATTCCAAGCCTGTGTTCAATGTAGAAAAGCCGGACTTACCATATTTCCTCTATTTAGCCCCCTCCTGTCTTTCTGTCTCTGGATAATCCGGCACTCATTCCATTTGACCTTTGTGACAGGGCCATTCAACACACCACTTAGAGTTTGGTGTCGTATGTTCCCCTTGCAGCTCATAAATGCTGACCATGGCGAGGGTAAGGATGCCTTGCTTGATGTCCTGTCTCTCGTTGGATGTCGCTTTAGCTTGTTCAGTATCTGCCGCAGGGCTTGATGTGTCATCATCAAAAGTAAACTCAACTGCCCCGCTGTCCTTGAAAGTAGGGGCCATGGTCGACATGTCGATTTTTCCGCTTTGAAGTTGTTGCTTAAGTATGTTCTTTCCAGTCAATCCACGGATTTCCCCCTGCAATTTGTTAAGGGGCAGAAGCAGGGCCAAGCAACAGGAAAAACGGATGTTTGCTCCATTCTTTTATATACATGTAACGGTAAATATATAAAAGGTATTGAGCTGAAACAATAGAGAGAATAAATATATTTTTAAGTAAAAAGGCTTTATTTATAATCTGCTCGTGTTCCATCTTTGGACACCGGATAGCTTGGAAGTTCCGAGGTCGTTTTCTAAATCAGTTGTCTTGTTAACATTTTAGTAATACAATTTAATAAACATAGAGATATATACTTAAAGGGACACTGTCACCTATTTTTAGTATCACTTTGAAAAGCCAAAAAACATATTTGTTTCAATGGAAACCTTAAAATAATGATCCAGTTTTGTTAACAAATACTCCACCAGTGCAGAGAAACTAGTATTCGTTATCTTTGGCTGCGGATGGCCAGGATGGAAATGGATTGCAACTTGAAAAAATTGGCCAATTTTTTCAAGTTTGTCACAAGAGTTGTGGAAAATTCGCAGACAAACTTATTATGGTCTGTTCTTCTTTGAAGAAATCACCTGATATTATCTTCTTGGTGTTCTAGAAGCAATTTTATGTTTGAGCAAAGGTACTCTGTCATATATTTAGTGTATTTTGACCAAAACACAGCAAAATCTGCGTGACAATGCCCCTTTTAAAATTTAAAGTTGGATGAGTAGCTAGGGAAAGGTAGTATTTTTAATTTGAGCGCACGAGGAATAAAAATAAATCTTCATAATGGTGATAGTAGGAAGGTAAAAAGGAGCACGGGTTGTAACGGTGAAAAGTGCCACGGATTCTTCTTAGCAAATCAATACTTAGACATTGCACTGTAAATAATTGGGAAAATGTAGAAAAGCCGGACTTACCATATATCCTCTATTTAGCCCCCTCTTTCTTTTAAGCCCCCTTTCTAACAAGCCCCCCTCTCAAGGTTAAAAATTGTAATAAGCCCCCCCCCCCCCCAACTGATTTTCTTCAATCTATTTCCCTCTGCTATTACTATACTCAATCCTTTGTTTCTGTTGCTTTTGTCATTCACCTTGAAGTTTGTTAAAATACACAACACATAGCAGGTTATATTGACGGTGAATGTTGACCACCATGAAATATTGTATGGCAGGTTGTATTAAGATCTTTACAGAAATGGAGAAAGAAAATAATTTAAAAATAAAACTAGATTATAGATATAGAAAAGAAAAACTAAAGAAAAAATTAACAGATAGAATTTGTGAGTTTGGAGCATCCAAATAGCTAGAGCTAATCGAGTGGATGACCCAAAAGGAAAAATAAGATTTAAATTACATAAATTAAGATAAAAAGTATTTCTTCATGAGCCAATAATATAAATTTAAGTATTTAATGTATCAAAAAGTCATCGTAATTATTGATCATAGAGTTCTTAATAGTTTTACGAAATGACGAGAGAAAAGGAATTTGTTTTTATCAATTGATAGAGAATTGCGAAGGGTAGGAATGCCATATTGAGTAGTGTAAACAGATTTTAAAAATATATTTTCATTGAGCGATTGTCGGGTTAAGTAACAATGTATAGAGGAAATGCTTTTAAAGTAATCATCAAAGCAGGAAGGGGTCATATTGTGAAACCACTGATAAACGAAAGATATAATTTCATGATTAATTATATCATTGAATTTCAATAAATTGAGGGATAAAAAAATTGGTTCCGAGTGTGATTTTGGTTCAGAGAAAGTTATAATTCTAATTGTTCGTTTTTGAATTGTAATTATTGGTTTTAAGTAAGTAGGATATGTCAGACCCCAGACCTGAACACCATAAATATGAAAGGGGTAAACAAGGGAATTATAAAGCATAACAAGAATATTAGTGTTAACATAATATCTCATTTTTGATAAAATACCAACAGTTTTCGACAATTTTAGGCAAAGTTCGTCAATGTAAGTTTTCCAAGTTAAATTTGAATCAAACATAATACCCAGATATTTTAGAGAATTAACTTGTTTAATATCTGAACCATCAATTTTTAAATTAATTGTTTGGTTTGGTTTCATTTTTTTAGAATGAAAAAGGAAAAAGTTTGTTTTAGAAATACTAAGTGCTAATCTGTTTGATTTCATCCATTCAGCAACTAATTCAAGCTCATTATTGAAGATTTGTTCAAGATAATTAAGGTTCTTACAAGCAAAATAAATGTTGGTGTCATCAGCAAATTAGAAGAATTAGTTAAATCATTTACATATATTAAAAATAGTATAGGCCCTAAAACGGATCCTTGAGGAACTCCGCAGGTTATTGCTAAATGATTTGTGCCCATTAATGCATATGTTGTAGCTAATTTTTTATCTCAGGTAATTTTTATTTTTCCATTGTTTTTGGGTATGGTAATATATGCTAATGAATTTGAAACAAAGGAAAAACAAAAATTACCTGAAATAAAAAATTAACTACAACACATGCAAATTGTTCTCGATGTGAGAGATAGGATTTAAACCAATTATAGACATTGCCTCTTATTCCATAATGGTATAACTTCGATAATCAAATAGAATGATTAACTGTGTCAAAAGCCTTTTTCAAATCAATAAAGATTCCACGTCCAAATTCATTATTGTCAATATAATTGCGTGTAGATTCAGTAATAGTAATGAGAGCATGGTTAGTCGAACGTTTTTCTCTAAAACCAAACTGGAGAGGGTAGAGAATTTTATGTTGTTCAAGGTAACAATTTAGGCGTTTATACATAGCTCTTTCAAATATTTTACTAAAAATAGATAAAACTGATATTGGCCTGCAGTTGTCCTTATTTTGCCTTGAACCCTTTTTAAAGACAGGAGTAACTTGGGCTACCTTAAGTTTTTAAGGGAAAACACCAGAGGTAAAAGACTCATTTACCAAAAATGATAAATGCTCTGATACAGAATCTTTGAGAATTTTTAAAAGAATAGGTATACTATTAGGAGCCACAGACTTGCTATTATTAATTAGTGAAACAGCCAGTGAGACTTCAAATGGAGTCATAGGGGATCAGAAAATTGACTCACGATAATTGCCCTTAAGAAAAATGGTAGGGGAGTGGTTTCCTTCCTTACTTTCTGTAGACCTACCCACATTAACAAAAAAATTCAAGTGGATTGTCAATAGACTTATTCTTTTCTGAGAGAACAGGAACAGGAACATAGCTATTTTTGCATTTACTAATGTTTAGATTTGTTACTTTCCCAATACCATAATTGAAGGGCATGTTTGGTTATTTTCACGAGACACCAAAATTAGGTCATTTTAGATCTTAATATCTCCAATGGACAACAAGCTAACAACGTAGCTTTAATACTAGAAGTAAGAAGTATCTTTATGCTTACGAAAAAAAAACAATAAAATTTTTGAGCAACTATGAAGGAATTTTTGCACCTCACTCGACGATTTATACGTTTTTCTGCCGATTTCATTAAAATTCGGTAATTAAAAAAAGTGGTTTAATTTTAATGATATTGGAAGAGAAAGACAGAAAATGTTTATCTAAGCATCATTCTGCTTATAACAATCCTAGAATAAGCGGGAAAAGCTTTTGAAGCACATTTCATTAAGTTTGTAAATGAGGGTTTCTGCCATACTTCATTTTCAATGCAAAGAACAATGGAACACTTCTCTCTTCCCTGTACCTCCTCTTTTTATCGATGAATTCCGTCCACCATTCTTTTTGTTTTGAAGTTAGTCGTTTACACTTCTTAACGGAGTCTTTCAACACATTTACTTCCAACATCTTATGGGTGTCTAGCCTTACTATGGAAGCCATCCCTTCTGGTACTTTGGCCAGTATTTTGAGCCCTGTTCCATCCGGAAGCCAAGACTCGTCATTTGCCCATTGATTATACTTCATAATCACTTCCGCATTTCGTTTAGCAAATTTGTAGGTATGTGGATAAATATGTTTTTTTTATGTTTTTTAAACAAGGCTCGATCCACTTTTTTATGTCATATACATTGCGGCAAACTTTCGAAGAAATTGTGCGAACCTTTTACTGGAAATTATTCACACTACATAAAATGTACGTATTTTTATAAAGGAACTCGCTCAGATCGGAAACATTTTATTTTGAGGTGGTATTTCGGTTTTATTGGTGTCATGCAATGCGATTTTGTTGAGAGAAATAAACTTTGGTGAAGAAAAACAGCCGCAAATTGGCGATTGCTGGGTACATTTTAATCCCCAAAGTAAAACATTATTTTTTTTTATTTATGCAGAATTTCCTCCCTGTCATATTTTTCTGGCCTAGGTAGAACACTGCTGATTGAATATTTGGTTGGTCAAAGGATTGTGCAATCCCGCACAATCAAAGTTATTTTCCGCACAATTTTAATTTTTTTTCCCGCACCGTGTCAACTTGGAATATTATGTTTTTGGAATCTCTGTAAAAGGGTCTCCGGAGCTTCATTGCAAACTGTTGCTTTTGCAAGGCTTTTCCACAGCCACTTGCAAACTTATTCACAGGTGTAATTATCAGTACCGTGGAACACACTCAACAAGACGTTACTGTCACCGCCCATGAAATCTGGTACAGGATGGGGGTCGAGAATAAAGTACTTGCCCTTTAGACTAACAGATATTGGAGCCATATCGAGTAAGGAAGACCGATTTTTCAAAATTAGAAACACCTTTGAGATATTGTGGCTCCAATTTTTTCACATTTCTGACAAGAGTAACTTATTATCTAGCTGCAGCAACAAAAATCAATGTAAGAAGATTTTTGCGCGAATGACCTTAAGGGCTTTTTAAATCATCTGTTTTCATGGTAGCACCATTCAGCTAAATAATTATTTTATTTCGGGAATAATGGCCGGCAAATATAATACCGAGCATCTCCTCTAGACTCTATCAGTATCATTTTGTTTTAAAAAAGCTGTTATGTGAGAGTATTCTGCTTGCTACAGCTGAATGCTTCGAATATATTCTGCATATTCCACAATGGGAATAGTTTCTCAATCAAACAGATATTTGGAATTATTCCATTATTTTATTGCTATTCCAGAATTATGTCAATTAAACACACCCTTAAACACGAAGTTCCGGGATAAAAGGACCCTGGCCTGGCCATTCTCAACTCCAGTCGTCAATCAACCACTGACAAACAAGATACGTCATTACTAAGACCATTGCTAACACAATTTGGAAAAACTTTATGAAAGTCATATCAACCCTTAACAACGTTTTGTGACTGAAAGATGCCTTAATTTGCATTTTACACCCAAAAGGTGTGAAATGGGGAAGGAGCTAAGCCTTTTATACTGGAACTTCGTGTTTAATTCGGTTCTAAAAAGCGAAATCCACCACATACTCTGCTAGTTTGTACTGTGCCAAGAAGAGATACAAAACGTACCCTGGCCATATTGGGTGTCAAGGTCCAAACACCTTGCCTCCTAGTTTCTTGGTACCACTGAACTTTTAGAGTAAGAGCCTCCATATCCACTTCACACACATGGCCATACCAGGTATCATTCCTTGTGCCCATGACCTTGACAGTATCCCCATCTTCTGGATAGAGGGGAACACTGACCTCTTTGCAGACTTCAGGATTGTAGATGTCAATTACAAGGAAGTATTTTGGATCATCCAAACTTGCAAGGTCTGGATACAATACTACTCTCCTCTTGACATTAGCAATGGGTTGGACACTATCCCCTGCATATGTATGCGGAAGACACTTTTCTGTAGGTGTCCAAGTGTGTCTGGCCACATTGCCATAAAGGAAGCCTGGGATGTAGTATTTTCCATCAATGAATGAAAAGAACTGTCCATTAAATGGTCCTGCTTGTATCATTTGAGTTAGTTCAATAATCCACTCCAGCAATAATACAGGTGTCCCCTTTTGCAAGTTAAATGTTCATTCCAAATTGGTCTTTGACAAGAACAGAACTGAGTGACTGAAGAAAAGTAGGAACTTCTATGTTCAATGCAGGATATTTACGGCTCAAGTACCGTTTATTATCTGCAACTTGGTGGTCATCAAACACTTTTTGTTTTACCTTACCAACAGCAACCCCATTGTCAATGGCATAAGGAAGTTCTGGTGAGGCACTATTGCCAAAATGGTAAATTAATGCAGCTTCCGCTGTAATTGACTTTTCATTCAGGTAAAATGGAACATCATGGGCCAGCAATCCCTCATTATCAAAAGAAAACGTGTTTCTTCCATCATCATATTTGCAGAGGGGCCCATTCTTTTGTTGAAACACTTTAACCCTTTTCAGACTGAATAGTTCGCCAAAATCTTCTTCTACATTTTCTTCGTCTTCCAGATCATTGCCATCCGCCAAAACCATCTCTAAAACTTGATTGGTATTGAAATAATTTGACGCCATGACCTTTCACAGACGTAAACAAACGCGCGAGCGACAACACCGAAAAGAAATTGGAATTTTTTTGTTGTAAACCCTGAAAAAATGGTGGATTCCATGTTTTTTGTACTTGAATAACCGCTGTACAGTTTTTTCTTCACAGCAGCTTCATACAAGCAAAAAACAACCCGTGTAGGGGAGGGAAAACTGGTATGTCTCTGAAGGGGTCGAAGTCGACCCCACTCGTCTGAAAAGGGTTAATGAAATGGCGAATGTTTTCTCTCTCTGCAAAGGTTCTTTCTAAACCCTTTGCATTGTGTTTTTGCTGATTGTGTGATCTAATTGCCCTTTCATACAACTCACATAAATAGTTATCTGAGCTTGAGTGGCGTAAGATTTCATCTGCCATGTGGGTGGAATACTCCAAATTTTCAGAGCAAAAGTCTGGACCATAATATTCTTCTGCTGCTATAGCATGATTCCAAGCAAGTGCCTTCAACCTTGAAATGTTTGATGGATTCCACCCAAAGTTTCTCAATCTTGCACTGTACAGCATCTGGGTCAAAGCACATGCAAGCATGTATGCGTCATAAGTATTGGATGGGATATTTTCAGCTAACACTTCTCTAGCTACTAGAGAAAACCTGTAATTCAAAAATCAAATACAGCTGAAAGTAGGTAACAACTTTATTTGAGGAGGACAGTACATAATATTTGGGTTAAAAAATTGTAAACTAGTGACCCCTGTATGTTAATGATCCAAACAAGCAGTCAATTGGGTCAGAGCCTAAAGAAACTGGCACCCTGCCCTGACAAATGAATGTCTAAATGGTCACTTCTGATGAAAGCAAGAGACCTCATGGTTTATGTTAGAATTTTGGTTTGTGACATTTATGCAAATTTGTCTCACTGCAAGTTATCCATTTGCACCCAATACACTACAATGCATATTGTAACAGCTACATGTAGTGTACAATAAAATAACACCATATGTACAGTTGTATGTTATAGTTCAAACTTTTCAAACCAGGTTAATTTTTAATTATTATTTCCCTTTGTCTCAAATGCATTATAATGAAAATTGTTCGTTGGTTTGAAAATTTTCAAACTAAAATAACATTTTACACTGTACAAAGCAATGGTAATTATAATATAAACTTGACACTCACTTCACAAACTCATCAGATTTCCAACTACCCAATTTATCAGTAAGACTCATCCGCCTTGCCACACCTCTTGCCTTTTCTTATCGGGTCCATCTCACTGCATCAAGAGCCTTTCCAAAAGGTGCTGCGATCTACAAGGCCCCCAGCTGTTGGCCTTCTGTCATTGACTGGCACATCTGCATTGTCAGCAATATCTGGCAAGATTTTGTCAATAAACTCTTTGCATAATAGATTAAAGCACATGTGCATTTTATCTATCACCATGTCATTTACAGGATACTGACACCGCTCACTCCACTTTCCCTCGGGAGCTTCTGCCGTTCTGCTTTATTCTGGGCATTTTCCACTGCTGTACTGTGTTCTAGTTGATACTCTGCAGTTCTCAAGGGTGCAGGGTGTCTGTATCGCTGGCGAAAGTTCACATAGTAGTAGCGCTTTCTTTCTGGTACATAAACACCAACTTTGCCACCTGCAATGGAGAAAATATTCCTGGGTAAACAAAGCCAGAAAATGTGCAATATGTAACATTGGCTGCAAGCAGGAAATTCAAATGTTTTATCACACTTTTTTAATTTAGGAGTGTTTAGTGTCACATGACATTCCGTAAGGATAAACACGTGAAATTCGTACTTTTTAACACTTGGCCCTGGAACAGCTCCTTAATATGCAGTTTCACATGTACATAATTTGCATTTTTTACAGTGCTACAAAATAAAAAACAGAGCATTGTTTGGCTTCATTGCTAAAATCACGGAATTTTGCCTCCACTACTCAACCGGTACACAGAAAACAACAGTTGTCAGATATGGGCGCGTGTGCCAGCCAAGCCACAGTGCCATTTATTAATCGTATAAGCAAATAAACACAACTACAAAGCATCTAGCGAAAATTAAAGCACCAAAGCCGCACACGAAAACCCCAAAAAACCAGCAAGTGGAAAAAACACGGGGAACGTGTACCCCCGACCAAAGCAGTGGTGCAACCCTTGGGGTTTTAGGGTATGGTAAAAACTAAACTGAACTATAAACATCCATAAACACGCAATTAACAATAGCTAAGCATAGTTAAACCTGATTAGAAATAAATGAAAACAAAACGAAAGTGAACCTAGCACTGCGAAGGCTGACCGTAGAATGTCACACCTTACTAACGGCTCCAAATTACAAACTCGAATCCCATGACTCACTGCGCGCTAACACTCTCCAGACCCCTGATACGTGCCGGCAAAATAGTAATTTATGATAGTACGGTGTAATCACGAATTACATATTTTGCCTCCACTACTCAACCGGTACACAGAAAACAACAGTTGTCAGATATGGGCGCCTGTGCCAGCCAAGCCACCGATAGAGATAAAAGAAAGGGCTTGAGCTAAAGTGACAATGACTTAGAAACATCTAATCTACTAGCTAAAGAGTCTTTAACATAAGTGTTCTTGGCGGAAACCGAAGCCCAACGGCCATGACGCTGGAAATTTCTATCAGGAACTCCAGATTTCGCAGCAGACGTTGCACCACCTGACCTTGCAGAGTGAGTACTGAAGCTAGTAATATCCGGGACAATGTCACGAAAGGATTTCTTGAAAGATTCCCTGTAAGTAGAATAGCTTAAAGGCTTGTTAACCAACACCAAACGCTTGCAACTTTTAGAAGCCGAGATAGGTCTAAAAATATATTCATCTGAATCCAATGAAATATGGGACGAATTGATATATAATCTAAGCAAAGCCACGGGGCACAGGCTAGAACAAGACTTAACGATTACAACTGACTGACCATCCCTTAACTGGTCCGTTTTGCTCTTCTCAATAAAAATAGAAATAAAGCCATCACTAAACTTAATATCTTTAGCACGAATAAGTGACAATTCAGAAAATCTTAAAAAGCCTGAAAAGGCTAAGACAAACATAACTAAACTACGCAGCTGCAAAAGATCATTCAGATCAGTCTTATCCATTAGTTTCCTTAGATGCGCAACCTCAAGTGGCTCTTTCCGATGACTGACAGGAGACGACGCGAGACGGACCGCTCCTTCTTTGACTGCAATCACTGTAGGATGTGAAGTAGGGGAAGGAACGCCAGCAAGATCATGCAACCATTTGAACGCGTAGAACGCGCAGTGGATCGAAGAAACAGAATTGGTTGAACCCAGCAGATACTGCAGAAACAAAGCACAACTGATGGGCTCCACAGGAAAAACTGCAACGATACCAAGGCGCTCTGTAGCAAAAGACCTCCATCTGTTGAACATCCTCGTATGGTTCGAAGAAGTACCGGGGGCCCTGGAAGCAATGACTGTTGTCTTGAGCTTTTCCAGTAAGGAGGCAACCTCATGCGACATCGGAGAAGATGTACACCAGAAATCTGTAGTAAAAATGTCTAAAAGAAAAAACCGAAAACAAAAAGAAAACAAATAACAAACTAACAGGGCTCTGTAAAGTAAAGAAGAAATAGTCAACAATTTAATTGCATCAAAGGCGAAAATGCGTCAAATACACAGGCGTTTCTGTAAGAAAATCAATTTCACAACAAAACTCGTATATGAGGAAAAAATAAACACAAATGACAGCTCAACAAGGGCGGATATCAAAAAAAACAAAAAACCCATCAAGGGTACTGTGCCACTAGGGAAAATATATAACCCATCAAGGGTACTGTCCCACTAAGGGTGAATATTACACGACAGTCGTAACAGATAACCCATCAAGGGTACTGTCCCACCAAGGGTTAAAAACTTAAGACCCCAAAGTCTCTGCAACATCGAGTTGCATACGATATAAATAAACAACAGCCTCTCATACTAAACCCACCATGGGTGAAAAGGGCATCTAGCCCATCCAAGTAAACAAAAACATGTAAGCACCAAGTTGCAAGTATACTATGAAATATCTAGACGTCCGGAACTCGAAAAGCCTCACAAACGAGAACAGACCCTTGCCTGGGCGGAATTCTAAAGTCGATACGCAGCGCCACCGAGGGAAATGCTAGGGTACCGCGACCGAAGATTGAATTCTTAGCTTTGCCTCGGACAAACAAATTTGGAAGGTCAGGAAGCATGATCCAGTCATGGACGAAACTACTCCAATGCAAACCATCGAAGCATAATCGAGGCCAAAAATGCGCAGATCTCCAAAGGGGAACCACGAGAGTACCAGCTGCATTGCAAACCAGCATGTGGGCAAGAACTTTACATGTTAGACAAACAGGAGGGCAGAGCCAGTTGTTGTCATAGGCCCAATCCTGCGCAAAGGCATTAACGCCGGAGGTACCTTGCTGATAAAATCTGGTGTTGAATTTCGGAAGCTTGGCGTTGTAACAAGAAGCAAATCTGTCACAGGAGTGAGGACCCCAACGCTCGTCTAGAGAATGGAAAACATCGTCATTGATCGAGTAATCATTAAGATCAACTAGTTTGCTGATGTCGTCGGCAAAAGTGTTGTGATCCCTTGGAATCCACTGAACATCGACACTAATCGAGGCACGAAGACAGATGCGATGAATATCCAGAGCTATCCGCTGCAGAGCCGGAACCTTGGAGCCAATATTCACGATACGCACAACATTCTGATTATCGGTGTACCAAACGACAGTCTGGGCACGGAGTGAATCAATAAACGCTTGCAGAGACAAAAACACTGCAAGGAGCTCACGAAACGTAGAACTTTGCGACCTCTCGAAGTCAGACCAATTCTGGTGAAAAATTTTGCCTTCAAGATCTATGAAACTGCCGCAAGCGGAATTAGACGCATCAGAATAAACAATCTTCGAGGGCTTACGCTTAATAGGCCACAGAGGCACACCATTAATGTGAGCGACATTAAGCTTCCAGAAATTTAATTCATCCACGCATTCGGGCGTCCAAAAAACCGACGAATTCCAAGTCTCAGCGGTATGGATAACAGCGAAAATATTTCTAGTCATAAGCCTGGCTACGTTGCCAACACAATTTCCAAGGGAAATAATTTTACCTCAGACGCTGGCGAGCTTGCGCACCCGAGTCTGGTGAGAGGGGTTGCTAGAGTCCAAAAGACAGGATAAATCTTCCGACAGAGACTGTATTCTTCTTGGCGTAGCAGAAACGAGACATTTAGAAGTGTCAATAACAGTCCCCAGCCAGGTGATAACTTGAGTTGGCTCCCAAAGCGATTTCTCTTCATTAGGGACAAAGCCAGACTTCAATAAATCAGCATGCACTGACAAACTTGAAATTTTTGCCTTAATATAATTCGGAGCAGCCCCCAATCCGTCATCCAGAAAAACAACAATCGACTTGCCTTCGGATCTCCATTTCTTAACTAACAGTTTAAGAAGCTTGGTAAACAAATAAGGCGCAGAGCTAATACCAAAGGGCAAAACTGAAAACTGAAAATATCTAGTTATCCCCGATGAAAATGTCCAAGAAAACGACAGATATTGCCTGTGTTCAGGGAAAATGTCAACGTGATGGTACCCAGATTTGAGATCGAAGGAAAACATGAAGTCCCCAGAGTTAAGCACTTGCTTTGCAATAGAAACATCTTCACATTGAAACTTGGATTTGAAAAGATACTGGTTGACGTGTCGAAGATCCAAGATCAGGCGCTTTTTCCCCGATTTCTGAATGGAAACAGACAATGGATTGATAATTGCAGGAGGCACGAAAACCTCAGTGATACATTCCAAATTAAGGAGGTCGCTAATGGCACCATCTACAAAAACAGATTCCCGAAGTGCCAAATTATTATTCGCAGCAACAAACGGCGGTGGAATTTGCAGCAATGGTAATTTGTAGCCAAATTCTATAACGCCGAGAATAAAAGGCGACGCGCCAATATCCTTCCAAAACTGAATACATTTACGTAATCTGCCTCTGACAGAAACAGGAACATCACCGAATTTGACTTCATAGCAAGATAATTGAGCATCTACAAAAGTGCGATCGCTCTGACGTGATACAGACAAGGCCTCAAAATCAAGGTCTGAAAAATATTAAATAAAGTGGGAATATAAAATAAATAGCTTATAAACAATTAGGAGCAGAATAATAACGCGCAATATGAAAACAAATTGACTTATGGAAATAACTGTAATCTGTAACAAAAAATTAACAAACAAAAACGCGAAATACAGTAAAGATTACAACTGAATGAAAATTGAAACGCTCAAGGCAACAAGATGCGGCTCGCCTGGACAAATCCGTTCCGCTCACGGCTGTTCATTTCGCCTGATGACTTTGGGCATTAGAATGAACAAGCAAACTAGGGCATGCGGCCCGCCAATGACCTGGCTTTCCACAAGCAAAGCAAAGGCCCACAGATCTGGCCGTCGACGATTGAGCATTAAGCCTTACCAAAGGACCAGGGAAATGAGCGACCGTAGGGTGCGAACGCTGCATGGCGGACGATCCACGACGCTGGAAAAGAGAACCCCGCGAGGCGAAACGCTTAGAAGCTTTGGCAGCCCTGGCTTCAGCTCTATAAATCTTCTTCTCGTCCTCGTCATCCTCAACCAAATCATGATGCTTATACTCAAGGACTGTTTTCCAGCCATACGGTGACTTGTCCGCTAAGAGAATTAATTTCTGGCGCTCTTTAAGCAGAGACATACCTTCATCCAAGTGTTCCTTGGTTTTGGCGAGATCATTGCGCTGCAACGCAGAAGATGCGTCCTGTACTGTCTCAAGCACAGATTTGACTGTTTTAAACTGGTCCTCGTTGCTCTTCTTGTTAAACGTAGGGGGAGCGTCTCCAACTTCTTTATCTCCGACATTTGCTCGGCCGAGTTGCACTCGCTGGATCTTTTTAGATCGGATATCGAGGAAGAAACAAGAACCTTGATTTGGGAGAGCAGATCTTTGTTGCTATTGCCAACGATCTCTCTAACTTTAGACTCATCCATAACTAGAACTCGACGAACTGAATAAGACAACGTGAACAAAACGAAAGTGAACCTAGCACTGCGAAGGCTGACCGAGAATGTCACACCTTACTAACGGCTCCAAATTACAAACTCGAATCCCATGACTCACTGTGCGCTAACACTCTCCCCAGACCCCTGATACGTGCCAGCAAAATAGTAATTTATGATAGTACGGTGTAATCACAAATTACATTATTCAAAGTTGTAAATTTAGCTCTGAATGCAAAAAGTTGGAGAAAATTATTCTGGTAAATTTACATAACTTAATCACATGGTAATCTGGGACAATTGCTTATGCACCTTTTGTAGTTTAGCTTGAAGGGGGGAAGGGAGAGACTGGGCAATTAGCAAGGGCTATTCGAGGCGGGCACAGGAGAAAAAGAAAATTTTATAATAAATATATATATATATATATATATATATATATATATATAAAACGAAAATGTGTGGGTCAAGAGTCCAACTCCAATGTAGCTTTGCTGGTTTATTTGCTCAACGTTTCGACCATAACGGTCTTCATCAGGAGCATCTGAGGTATATATTAACTGTTACAACATTCGAAATTTAAAAAGCTCAACAGCAATAACACACGTGACATGCTGACGTAATAATCAGATATGAAGTTATAAAGCTAAATTAAACTAAACAATATATCACGTGAATTCAACTAGGCTATTAATAGTAGGCTTGAATTTAGAAATCCAATAACTTTCTCTTGCTCTTCTAATGTCTTGATTAGGATTTCTAAGTTTTTCAATGACTGTTAATTTTAAATGTTTAACCCCACAGTTTTTGAAGTGTCTGACAGTGGGAATGTTCTTATGACCCGCGTTTATGTTGCTGCGATGTTGGTTTGTATGGCTGTGGGAGAGGGTTTTTTGTTTCTCCTATATACTGATTGTCGCATTTTGTGCATTGAATCAAGTATATAACGTTGCTTGTTTGACAGGTGGTGTGTTGCTTAAGAGTGAAGGTTTCTCCTGTAGTTGTGCTTTTAACTGTTTCTGTGTATCTACCATATGTCTTGCAACATGCACATCTACTGTCTACTTTACAAGGCCAAAATCCTGGATTAGTATGTTCAGCGGATGTATGTTGCTTGTGTTTACGTGAAGAGTGTATCCTAGCTTTTAAGGTGGGACTGGAGGCTAATTTGGTCATTTTTGGGCACTTTTTTTAGAGTACTAAATCTGTAAAGATGTTCATAGAAATAAAGTGATTTTAACACCACTAAATCTTTACTTAATCTATATTTGGGATTAATATATATTTTTTGGCAGAGTTTGCGGAATGTCTGGAATTCAAGAATTTTGAGGGCGTGGTCACTTCTAAGAAATTTTACAAAATTGGAAAAATCTAAACGAGAATGTATGCTATTGCCATGAGATTTGGTTCACTGAAAGAATGGAATAAAATTCGACTTCTCACCGCAGTACACATTCTAGTTTTGAATTTGTATAATTTAACAGCAAAAATTATCAAAATTCACCTTTATTGAAAGCGTGATCCTGTCACGCAAGTACCATTCTACTCTCAAATCATGAATATTTATCGTTTCGATAAAAGCTCAATAAACATACCCTCGTTTCTAACATCATGAGCCTTTTTCCTCAACAAATCAGACATGAAATCCCCAAAATTGTTTGCCTTTTATTGCATTCCCTTCATTTCGATGGCAGCCATTTTTTCTGCGCCTGCAATAACTGTTTCAAGCGGATAAACGCATAAAAAGCCCCTAAATATGGTCATTGTATGAAGGGTGATGTTGGACAAAAATGTCTTTTGACCGTGTCACATGTTTTTGGGCTAAGGTGCGTTTCATTTGATCACTTTTGTTGTAATTCATTTGAGCGGCTAACAGGTGTTTGGCCTTATATCTTTTCATTCGGTTTACGTTCCTTTCGGCAAACATGCAATTCAATTGAGCAGTTTACATGTTTTTGGGCTTAAGTTTATTCATTTGGTTAGGGTTAGGCCAAACAAGCAATTGAGCGGTTCACATGTTTTCGGGCTGGTCTTCATTCATTCGGTTGTACATGCTTTTGGTTCGACTTGCAATTCGGTTGAGCGGCTCACATTTCTTCGGGTTAATATTCATTTATTCACTTTACAAGTGTTTGGTCGAATGGCAGTCTCGTCTACGACATGTTTTAAACTTACTATGCTTACTGTGCTGCGAAGATGCAATTCAATTGAACAGATCACATGTTTTTGGGCTAGTGCGATATCTTTGCCAGCGTATGATTCTTCGACCAGCAGATACTTCATGTACGGAACATTTAGAATCCTGAGCTCCGTGTCAGCTGTAATCCATGGACGTCGAATGAAGATGTCCACCAGGAGTGACTTGCTAAGCTTTATTTATGTAATGTTTATACTTTTACTTAGCTAGACGTTTACTTTAACGTGATTGATAAAAATATGTTTATTGTCTGATTTTGTTTATTTTAGCAACAAAGTCCTCGTTTAAGACTCCTTAATCATATCAAAAAAGTACTTGTTCAACGCTTGATATTTTTTTTAACGGCAAGATCGATCGACGGGCGAAGAGGATCTGATAAAAAGAACTTCCTTCTTTTTAAGAGAAGCAGCTCAACAAATAGAGGAGCTTGCTGGGTAAGGATGACATCGCGTTCATTAGTATGTGTCTCGCGTCATTTTCGAAGTATACTTTGCGACGAAACAATGTGTTTCATTTATTCATGCAATACACCCACAGGTTAGACAGTACTAGAAACAATATTGACAAGTCTTGAAATATTTTTTACTTTGTGTTAGGATTTAATCATTTGTAATTTTCCATTTCTCTGATTGAAGTTTTCTTTTGGAATCCTCCTTTGCATGGTGTTGTTGTGTGTGTTTTTTTTTCCTGGGAAATTAATGCCCAGTCCTTGTTATTGAAATGTATTCTGATATGTATATCTTTTGTTGACTACAGGTAATGATGACATAACCTTGAATGACCTCCTCACTTTCTAGACAGGCATGCAAACAGTACCTTCCACGAACCTGACAGTTACCTTTGAAGATGACATTCACGCTGGGCCAGCGCGCGTCTCAAAGGTGCAGTTAGGCGCCTGCTGTAGCTCTATGTTCAGCCAGCGGTATTGATATGAAATTTAAGTTAAAAATGGCGGTTTATGTGATAAATGAAGCCACAAAGATCCTACGCCCTCTGCGTAATGATGTTCATAACTTTGTCCTGTTTGAAAATGAAGTTGAGGAAAACCTAATGAAATTATTCGAAAGGCATCGAAATAATCAGAATTCGATTGAAAGAGTGCGAAATTCGTTCATTGAAGTTGGGTCGATCATTGCTGGGGAAATAACCATCTTGCTGAAAAAGTTGCACAGGCGACTCAGTTCCCGGAATAAAGCCCGTAATCCTTGGACTGTCCAAGTTACAAGGGATTTGCCAGTGCAATTATTCGCTTTTCTTATGCATATGGTTAAGAAGGCAAGGTCAACTTACGGTGTCACCCATTCGCAAAGCAGATTCCTGGATATCATTATTTACACCGAAGAGAATCGAGTGGTTAGAGATTTATCTCGACTTTGCGACGTCAACCGAGAAGCAATCCTGGAACATTTTACAAAGACATTTCAGGGTCCCAGGAAAGGAAATGCAAGGGTGGTTGTGAGTACCCAAAAGCCATTTACCTTGTCTTACTCTAGGAAAGGGTCATCTGTTGTAATTAAATGCTACTACAAGTTTACAAATGCATATGGATATATTTTTGAAAGTTGAATTAGACTGTTGTAAAACTAATAGACTGACACTTCATTGCTCAAGTTTTAAATTTACTGTTTAATGTGTAATCTGCTACAACTTATGACCCAATATTTTTTGACAAATTTATGAAAGTGTACATTTATGGGTCCTTATAAATAAATAAATGTGTGTTTATAATTAAGTAAACATATACATGTTTCTCACATTACAATGCATTTCATGTGTTATCTGTAACAATGTTTGGCCCATTTCTTTAAAAAATTATGAAAGTGAACATAATGGGTCGTCACGAATAAAGAAATGTTTGTTTATTGTCCACTTCAAGGCCCTCATTTTGTTAATAGTTAATTATTCATGTATGTAGTATGTTGTTGTAAATAGCTGCCGCTGCCCATTGCCGGATTAGTGCTAACTACAGGCAATTATGTTTTGAAGAATATCCAGTGCGGATAAGTATATCTCCAAAAGTCTCAAGATAGTTTCTGTTCTAAAATATTTTATTCTCACTGTTCTCACTGTCACTAGTATTGTGTATAGTTTCACATCAAATTGACAACAACTCCCCCATTTTACTTGATCCTATTACTTATGTACTGTACATGCATTAGTTATGGTGACACAGGAATTTCCGGTTATTGTTCCATCTATGGGTTTGTCCCGCGTAAATATGTCAAACCAATCACGCCCTATTTGTCACGAAATCTAATCAATTATAATTTCACGTTTCCGACACACACTCCCCCCATTTGTCTCGAACAGAGCAAATGTCTATAGAACTGTTATTAAAAACACTAAATCACTAAATAAATGTCAAAAAAAAGAAAAACGAACCGATGATCGCATAGTTTATAATTAAAGTTAACGAATGTCATGTAATTGTTCAAAGTTTATACTAAAATCGTTCTCAATTGTTCTCGGCCATTGCTATAGCGGCAATGAGTCCTCGAGCATCCTGTGCTGCTTGCCTGGCCCCTCTTCTCAGAGCGAATTCCGTTGCTTGGGCGTTCAGCTGCGCTCTCTGGGGTTCACGATCACAAGACAACTCTAGAGGGTAGAGTTGCTGTAGGGCTCGCTCCAGGTATGATCCAGTACCAGTCTTCATCTTTGCTGCTCTCACTATGCCATCCCGTCCAGTGATGAGCTTGTCCACGATCCCCATCTTCCATTTCCCGCGGTTTCTTTCGTCGTCTTTCAGCAACATCACGTCACCCACTGCTATGTCACTCTGGTTTCCCGAATGTTTAAGGCGATGCTGCTCACGAAGTCCCCGTAAATAGTCATCCGTCCACCGTCTCCACATTGTGTCTTTACACCGCTTTAGGTACTTCGCGCGCTTCCTGAGGTCTGGGGTCTCTAGATGATGATGCTCCAACTCAGGTAGTAGGTTTGGTTGTCCAAATAGCAACAAGTTAGGGGTTAGCACCGGCAGTTGTGGGTCATCTTCCACGTAGCTGAGGGGCCGGTTGTTAAGGGCGATTTCGACGTCTAGTAAAACGTCCTGCAGCTCCGCCCATGTCAGTAAGCCACCACCAATGGACTTGTACAGCGCTCGTTTAACCAGTCCGATAAGGCATTCGAACTGTCCTCCCCACCAGGGGGCTCTGCTTAGGTTGAATTGCAACATTATTCTGTGCTTAGCCAGGTAGTCGTGGACTTTCTCGTCATTCATAATGATCTTGAGAAGGTTTGCGGCGCCGACAAAGGTTTTTCCATTGTCTGAGTAAATCCTTTCTGGTCGTCCCCGGCGTGCGATGAACCGCTTCAAACTACTCATGAATTCTGTCGTCTCCAAGTTGGACAGTAACTCTAAGTAGATTCCGCGTGTTAGGCTGCAAGCGTAGAGTACAATGTACGCCTTGCCTTTGTTCTTCTTTCCTCTTCGGTACTTCAGCGGACCGGCGAAGTCAACGCCAATCACTTGAAAGGCTGCTTTTCCCTCAGTTCGATCTCTCGGTAAATTTCCAGGGGGTGGATTTTTCAGTGCAACTGCCTGGAATCTTTTGCATCCGTAGCATTTCTTAATCACCTTCTTCGTTAGTCGTCTAAGTCTTGGTACCCAGTACCGTTCACGCACTTTCGTTAGTGTGAGTCCAACTCCCCAATGGAGTGTGGCCTAATGAGAAACCATTGTAAGCTTCTCCGTAAAGGGGTGACTGTCCGGGAGATAAATTGGATAGTCTCCTTGGATTCTTCCGCGACACTCGAGTAGCCCGTCTTGTCTCTCTTGTAGGTTCAGCTGCAGTCGATCTTCTTCAAATTTCTTACTTCCTTTCGCGTTGTTTTGAGCACGTGCTACCCAGAAGAGTGTTTGCTTCTCTATCTCGTCAGTCGTGAGGGGTCCATTTGTTCTTTGCTCTTTTTGTTTGCGGGCGTTATTCACAAAACGCGACATCCAGGCGCAAACCCTCAACACTTTCCACAGAGCAAACTTCTCTAGCAACCGGTCATACTCGTCTGTTACTTCTCGGGTCACTTTGGCTTCTGCTTGGCTTTCAGGAGTGCCATTCGTCACGATGTCACATGGCCAGCTCTCTTTCTCTGCTAACCATCTTGGTCCTCTCCACCATAGCTCCTCTCCTTGCACGCTTCCCCCACGACTTCCTAGATCTGCAGGGTTCTCTTGACTCATCACATGGCGCCATTTCACATTCGAATGTTGTTGGATCTTGCTAACTCGGTTGCTGACGAACTGTTTGTAATCCCCAGCCCCTCGAATCCAGTGCAAGGCTACTGTACTGTCAAGCCAACAGGTCATTTCACCGACAGGAAAACCCTCCAGCGCATCTCTTGTGTTAGTTATCAGCTTAATCGCCATATGGCCCGAAACCAGCTCCAGTCGGGGAATGCTCAGGCCTTGCTTTGCCAATCTCGCCTTCGCAGTTACGAGCCCCACGTTAACCCCCGATGGTTGTGTGACCACAGCATACAAGGCGGCTGAGACCCCTCAACCACTCGCGTCACCGAAACAGTGCAGGACGATGTTCATTGTTTTCTCTCTTTGCGCGGTGAGAGGCCTGGATACGGTTACGCTTGAAGGTAAGCTCTCTTCCCATCGTGACAGCTGCCTGTTTAGTTCCTCTGGTAGTTCTGCGTCCCATGCTATCTTCAGTTCACAGGCCTTGCGGTAAAGAAGTTTTCCACTCAGTGTTGTGGGCGAGGCCAAGCCGAGGGGGTCATAAATCTTAGCCAGCTTCGTCAGTAACTTTCTCTTGGTAGGCTGGACAGGTTCAGGAGGGAACTTGACTGCGATAGTGTCCTTTTCCTTGTCCCATGGAACTCCCAGGAGAGCTCCCTCTCCCCTCTGAGGTACGCCTAGTTGCTGTTTTGCATAAGTTTCTTGAGTCTCACCGATCTGATTTCCACTCACTGTATCTAGTTCTACAGCGTTTGAGTGCCACTTGTGAAGTGTGAATCCCCCTTGAGCGAATACTTCAGTTGAGATCTCCTTGACTTGTTTAGCTGTCTTCACAGTAGGGCCACCGTTGATCAAATCGTCAACATACAAACTCTTCTCAATCTCGTTCACGGTCTCTGGGTATGCTTTACGACTGTTCTCCAGGTGTTGCTTGATTACTCCCCCCAGCAGGAATGGTGATGACGAAAGTCCGAACAGAGCCCTCGTAAATCGCAAAGTTTCCACTTGTTTTGTCTCAAGGTCAGCGATCCAGTGAAATCGCATGGCATCACGGTCCTGAATGCGGATCCTGACTTGCAAGAAGGCTTGTTTCATGTCGCCTGTTGTAAGGACTGGGTGAAATCTTGCTCGCACCATCACTGACCACAGTTGATTTTGAAGGGGTGGACCTGCATGAAGGCAATCATTCAGTGAGGGTGCTTTGTCATACGCCCGAGCTGAGGCATCATAGACGATGCGAAGCTTCGTGCTTTCAGCGCTTTCTCTGATCACGGGTTTGTGTGGTATGTAAAACTCTCGTCCCACTACTTGCACTTCGGCTGGCTCTACGATTCCCTCTTCAAGTTGCTCTTTAATGATAGCATCATATTGCTCTAATAGGCCTTGTTTCTCCAGTTTTCGAACGGTATTTTCCAGTCGTTTTAAGCTTCCCGCTTTGTTGTTTGGTAGGTCTGGATGGTTCCCTCGCCATGGCAGCCCGGTTTCGTACCATCCCTCTTCATTTCTCACTAACTGCTCCTTGAACTCGCTGTAGACTGCCAGTTGGTTGTGTTCGGAAGTATCAGCTAATCCAAGCACATCGAGACGACAAAGATCGTCATAATCTGTTTGGCTTGTTTGTGTCAACATCATGCGGTTGCGATCGAATTCCTTTCCTGGCGACATAACAAACCATCCCAGTTTTGTTTTCTCAGCTATTGGATCTCCATCTTTGCCAATGTGCGGCTTCGTGTCAGTCTTGATTCGAGCGTATTCGCCACTCCCTAGCACCACGTGCACCGGTAGTTGATCCTTTGAGTCGAAGTCTTCTAGCTTGATTCCTTTCAAGTGGCTGTAGTTGTCAATTAACTGCTGGTATTTCGGGTTGTCAACAGTTAACAGTTCTCCCTTGTTTACCTTCGTCAGTTTGGCGCTCATGGTGAAATCTCCCTCCAATGATTCAATCAGTGTATCGTATACTTCAAGCTTCGTTACTTGAGAACTCATCAACATATCCACCCTTCTTGTTTTGCTCTCACACGGTTTCTTCTTGAGAAGATCAATTAACTTTCCAGACGCGTACGAACTTCCGGCCCCAGTGTCGATTAGCGCACGGCAGATTATCCCGTCGACTTTAGTTGGGATTATCGGCAATATTCCTTCGTTGCTTCCGCTTGCTGTCATCAGAGTTTTCTTATCGCCAGTTCCAGCTGTTTGCTTGCGGTCGCAGATTGACGTGTGATGACTTTCCTTGCAGTGTTGGCATGTTGCCTTGCTGTAACATTCCACAGCGCGATGATTAGGTGTTGCGCAATTGAAACACAAATTCTTCCTAGCCAGCATAGCTCTTCTATCTTCTAGCTTCATAATCTTCTCGCAGTCAGACGGTTTGTGACTTGTATCCCCACAGTAAACGCACTCTTTGGGATTAAAATCTTGTCCACGCGCTTGGTACAGCTTGTTTGACGTCTTTGACCGATCCCACCTCGGTTTACGGTGCTCGGTGAACTCTCTCTAATTTGTCCTCTTGACCAGGTGGATTCCTTCTCAGCGACAATCGTACAGCTTCGCTTAGTTTCGCGAAATCCCATTCCTCCCAGTCTGGGTCTGTACGCACCAGGTCGCCCCGAATTGCCGGCAGTTTTTCCAGCGTCATAGGCACGTTTCCGTTCACTTCGTTGAGTTTGTTCATAGTCTCTAATGCTTGTACACAGGATGTCAGTTTTTCGCTGAATTCACTTATTTTCTTTGGGTTGCTGTCTGGTATAGTGGGAAGATCCAGAATCTCTCGTGTAAACGCTTTGACGATCTCGGATTCCTTACCGAATTTCTCTTGTAAGATGCTTTTTGCGCGATTGTAGCCCTCAGGGGTGAAAGGCAACGCCGCTACTATCTTCTTAACTTTGGAGTCGAGAAGCTCGCGTAAATGCGAAAATTTAGTTATCGCCGCCACATTCGTCTTATCGATAGTTTCAGAGAACTGTCCCCAAAATCTAGGCCAGTCCATAAAGCTGCCGTCAAACTTCGTGATCACCAGTTTCGGTAATTTGGCTTGGATGTCACCAGGTGTCAGCGCTTGCGGTGAGTGTTGGTTTGTTTTGGACGCTAGAAGCTCTGTTTGCATTTCTAGTTTGGTTTGGTGCAATTTTTTTTCAAAATGTAACTTCTGCTCTTGAACTGCTCTTTCTTCCACTGTCTTGCTTTTGCGACCTTGCCGTCTGCCCTTTCCAGTTTCGCGTCCAGCCGCGTGTTCCATTCTTCTATGGCGGTCATCTCCTCTTTCGCTGCCAGTTTGGTCGCCTCTAAATTCAGCCGCATGTGATTGATTTCTGAGGAAATGTACTTCAAAGACAAAAGGTGTCGCTCGATCGCTTCGTTTTTACCACCTTGTAGGACGGCATTAGTTTTATCCACTGCCATATCCAGTTGTGTAACCTTGATCTCCAAGTTTGCTTCGGTTATCTCCATTTCGTTCGCGAGAAATTCAGGGCGTGAATTATACTCACACAAAGGTCCTAATGCTCTTCAGAATAGTCCCGTCGGAGGTGCCACGTTTGAAGAATATCCAGTGCGGATAAGTATATCTCCAAAAGTCTCAAGATAGTTTCCGTTCTAAAATATTTTATTCTCACTGTTCTCACTGTCACTAGTATTGTGTATAGTTTCACATCAAATTGACAACAACTCCCCCATTTTACTTGATCCTATTACTTATGTACTGTACATGCATTAGTTATGGTGACACAGGAATTTCCGGTTATTGTTCCATCTATGGGTTTGTCCCGCGTAAATATGTCAAACCAATCACGCCCTATTTGTCACGAAATCTAATCAATTATAATTTCACGTTTCCGACAATGTTAATTAAAGCTAAGTGTCGAAAGCAATCAACAGCAACAACAACTTTCATTGTACTTAAAATCCCTGATGCATCCCTGATGCCCTCAGCAATCAATAACTTTGGTTTTGGTTTCTCTATGGTTTGAGATTGGCCGAGTAGTCTAATTGCTAAGTGATCAGTTTGGGTTTTTTAACTATGTCCTGGTGTCACCTAACAGCTGCAGCAAAACTTTTCCCTGCTCAACACTTTGTTGGATAAATTTCATTGTACTAAAAATCCCTGATGCATCCCTGATGCGGTCAGCAACCAATTACTTTGGTTTTGGTTTCTCTATGGTTTGAGATTGGCCTAGTAGTCTAATTGCTAAGTGATCAGTTTGGTTTTTTTTGCAACACTAAATTGAAAACCACTCTAAATAAACTAAAAATATGTTTCCCACAACACATTTGAGCCACATAATTCCTACTGCTTTACAAGCCTACTTCTAGTCCTGCATGTGATTAAATGTTTCTGATTTTTTTAACTATGTCCTGGTGTCGCCTAACAGCTGCGGCAAAACTTTTCCCTGCTCAACACTTTGTTGGATAAATTTCATAATTGGATCACCACAGAATGTACATTTTTCATCAGTGGGACTAGTTTTCTCTACATTGCAGTAGCAAAACCGTGGGTCAGAAAACACCCTGTCTGGGATGTATACAGCAGTATGCTTGTATGTACTAAGGTTGAACCCTTGTTCAGAAAGCCACACTAACATTACAAACTCATGCTTGAAAATCTGCATATGGTAAAAAAGGCAAGGTCAACTTACGGTGTCACCCATTCGCAAAGCAGATTCCTGGATATCATTATTTACACCGAAAAGAATCGAATGGTTAGAGATTTATCTCGACTTTGCTATGTCAACCGAGAAGCAATCCTCTCGAACATTTTACAAAGACATTTCAGGGTCCCAGTAAAGGAAATGCAAGGGTCATTATGAGTGCCCAAAAGCCATTTACTTTGTGAAAATCTTACTTGAGGAAAGGGTCATCTGTTGTAATTAAATGCTACTACAAGTTTACAAATGCATATGGATATATTTTTGAAAGTTGAATTAGACTGTTGTAAAACTAATAGACTGACACTTCATTGCTCAAGTTTTAAATTTACTGTTTAATGTGTAATCTGCTACAACTTATGACCCAATATTTTTTGACAAGTTTATGAAACTTTCAAACTGTGTACATTTATGGGTCCTCATAAATAAATAAATGTATGTTTATAATTAAGTAAACATATACATGTTTCCCACATTACAATGCATTTCATGTGTTATCTGTTACAACTTTTTGCCCATTTCTTAAAAAAAATTATGAAAGTGAACATTATGGGTCGTCACGAATAAATAAATGTATGTTTATTAGAGCAGTTTTAAACTAAGTGTCGAAAGCAATTAACAACAACTTTCACTGTACTTAAAATCCCTGATGCATCCCTGATGCCCTCGGCAATCAATAACTTTGGTTTTGGTTTCTCTATGGTTTGAGATTGGCTGAGTAGTCAAATTGCTAAGTGATCGGTTTTGTTTTGGTTTTACAACACTAAATTGAAAACCACTCTAAATAAACTAAAAATATGTTTCCCACAACACATTTGAGCCACATAATGCCTACTGCTTTACAAGCCTACTTCTAGTCCTGTATGTGATTAAAGGGAGGGTTTCACCATTCGACGCATGTGCAAGCTATGATGTAACCCATTTAATTCCATTGTTTAGACCAATCAGAAGCGAGTAGATAACTCCGGCGGGAAATTTGCCCGTGAAAATGTCGCGGTCAGTCAGCGGATTGAATGGATGATTATGCATACCCATGATCGAAAGCCACCAGAGCGTAGAATAAATCCTTCGGGTCAAAGGTTTTATTCAGTGTTGACTTTGTCGGTGTTATTCGTTGAAATTTTCTGTAAATTTTGGTCATCCTTCGCTTTGTTTGGACTAGTGTGTGATTATTGACCGATAAAATTGGTAAGAAAGCGAATAAAGCATTATAATCTGTGCACTGCATGCGCAGAACCGTGAAGCCATCCCTTTAAATGTTTCTGAATTTTTAACTATGTCCTGGTGTCACCTAACAGCTGCGGCAAAACTTTTCCCTGCTCAACACTCTGTTGGATAAATTTCATAATTGGATCACTACAGAATGTACATTTTTCATCAGTGGGACTAGCTTTCTCTAAATTGCAGTAGCAAAACTTTGGGTCAGAAAACACCCTGTCTGGGATGTATACAGCAGTATGCTTGTATGTACTAAGGTTGAACCCTTGTTCAGGAAGCCACACCAACATTACAAACTCATGCTTGAAAATCTCATACCAGCGCCTTTTATAAAATGTATTTTCGCTTAGTTTTTTCAAAGCAATATGTTTTGCCTCCCTCCCTTCCATTGTTACAATACCAAGCCCTTGTCCATATTTCTCATGTAACTCTTTAGTGTGGGAAGGAATGATATGTCCAATTGTCCACACAGTAGGATTTACTGAGGTAGGGAGAAACAATGCATTCACCCGATAATAGTCACGAGCACTAATGCTCAGTTCTGCAAGCTGTTCAACAGTTATATCAAACCTACTGAAGAGTGAGACACAATCCCTTAGTCTCAGTCCAAGGTATGCAAAAATCAGAACTGTTTTCCTTTGTTGGTGAGAATCATTTTCACTACTAAGCCATTTAATCAATCTCATAAAATTGTGGCAAAGTAGCCTGGAATCTTTTCTAGTAAATCTATACTGGAGATCCTGACCCTTACCCTGTGTTTCGTCATACCACTTCTTTACCTTTCTTGCCAAACATTTGGCCTTTACCTCAAACTTCGTACAACTCTAGAGACAATGCTATGATTTGGTATGTCTGCGAACTTTTTGCAGCTGTCTGGAAGATTTGATTTTCCAACTGCCTCTTTCAGAACCCCCTTAAAAAAATACTGCCAGGCATTATTCTTAATATGTAAAGGTTCTACATGGGCGAGATCAATCAATTTCCCAATTAAAGGCACAAATTCTTGGCGACTGTTCTTACGTGCAATAAATTCTGTGACTTTGCTTCGAAATTGTTTCTCCTTAAGTTGCTTCTCAGACAAGGATTTTTTAAATTTGTCAACCTCATTTGCAATTTTGATCCTCTCTTCATACTTCCAAGGCTTCCACATGGTCTGTGTCCTTGGTGGCCGGATAGTACTTCTCTGTGACAAACTTAGGTGGGATAAAAATGTCCCTTTTAAGTCAGTTTAGTTGTCTTTTGAAACATCTGCAAAAGTTGAGAAAAATCTTGCACTATTGGGTAGTTCACCGCCCAGCATAGGCAACATCTTCATATCATTTGGCAATTCGGAACATTTGAAGGTAACATGGAAGTCCTCAATTTCAAAGACTTTTTTCTCTATCTCACTAATTTCTTTGCACAAGAACTGACAGTACTTCCGCACAACTGGCAAAGTTTCCTCACAATTACCCCCAAAAATAATAAAGTTGTCATTGCTTGACGCTGCCCTACAACAAGCTTGTCAAAGAAATCAACCAAGTCAGCATTGGAAATGTGTACAAATTAGAAGAACAGTTTCAAGGTGTTATAGAAGATGAAACAATACAAGGTTGCTTTCGAAAGTTAATTGAGTATTTGCCCCGCTTAGCAAAATTTTATCTCGGAGATAACAGAACGCAAACCCTTCAGTGGTTTGGTAAAACTGAGGGTACTTTTTTATTTGCAGTGGGTGGGGATGGCTGCCCGTTTGGGAAGAATGAAAGTGCATGTTCCTTTCTGTTAAGTTTTATTAATGATGGTAAGAGGGTTGCAATTTTGGAATGGGGCAGTTTGGCATCATAGTAATAGCTGACCTCCCGTTGTTTCCTTTTTTTTTCATTGATAATGCAAGTCTTACAGACTTGTATTTCCACTTGCCCATTACACCACTACTATAAAAAACTGCAATGCTTCTCTTTACATTTTCTGGCGAGCTTTCAAATTTTCCTTAAATGTAGCTGAGACTACCTTCTTTGTTAAGACTTTCTGACTTAAAACATAATCTTTCATTTTGTCTACTTTACATCGTTTTGCTAAGGTGTCAAACATCCCATCAAAGGCTGGTGTTAAGTTATTCTCAGAACCTCCATGGATTGTGAAAGCAGATATCATTGTTTCATGCCGTCTTTTCTCTGCTGTTCTTGGTGTCATTTTTGATTTCCCATCCACCAAAATAGTTGGGGATCTTGTTCGTGAACTAATATCAGTGTTAACTGGTTGTAACTGCAACGAAAAATACATCATTACCCCCTTTTCTATACGGCACTAAAAAATATAATCTTATAGTGAAGACTATTATACTAACCTGAACATTTTGAGTTTCACTTGTCAAGTCTCTCAACACTTCCCCTGAATCACTGACCTTTAGGTAACAAAAAATGAAATTAATCAGTCACTTGAAAAATGTTCATTCCACAAATAAAACAAAAGCTAACAGCAATTAATTAATTATTATAAGTGGCAATTGATAGATGTAGCATTTTCCAGAAATGATGTACAAATCAGAAGTATTTATCAATACATAAAAAGAAAAATAAATTTCCTTTAATTTCAAACTAACAGAGTAGCTTGTTTAATGCTAATATCTTTAAGTTAACTACCTGTAAAAACTAATTAACTTAAGCTTATTATATATAACAAGCAAAATAACCAGCTACCTAAATAACTAACTACAGTCATGTAATCTATTAATTTATACCTAATGCACTGAAAAACACAACACAGAATATCTTGTTTCTTATTAACAGCATGTGTCAGTGTTTGATCAGTTAATTAATATAACTCAATATTATTACATGTATGTCCTCACTGACTAACCTAACTAACCTTTGATTTAAGTCTATTAATTTTCCTCGTGTTTTTGCTAATCTCTGCCTCATTTCCTTTCTGGCCTTCATAAAAGCATTAACATCGAATCGACTGTTCTTAGTGTGTGGCATAATGCTAACAGTTCACCTAGTGCAATATACAAGACACTGTTATGCGTTTGGCCCGGGTATTCAGATATAAGCTAAAATTCAGCAAAACAAAAACGATACGATTCTTCTCTATGTCTTAAAGATGTAAAATATTTCCTTAAAATGCTGTTGTTTGGAAAACTGTTAAATTCTTTCGGAGCCAAAAACTTACCTTTGTAATGTCGAGCAAGTCCACGCCATTAGACCAAGAAAGTCCGTCCTTCGATAGCAAAACCAAGACATGTTTGGTATCTTCTGAAAGCTAATGGAACAACCTACCATATTCTTTTGTGAATTAAGCATCACAGCTTTCCCAGAAGGCATGAGAACCCTCTATTTATACCAAACCTTACTCATCCCCAGTCTTCTCTCGAAAATTCCGAATTCCGCCGCCATTTTTGAAAACATTGCAATGCAGCTTTGTGACGCGTGCTGGCCCGGCGTGATTGTCTTTCCTAAAAGTCGCACATGCGTCAATCAACTTGTTCTTCCATCAAGGCTGGAGAACTATCAGTCATTCAAAGATAAAATGGACAAAGCACTGAAATTGGGTTCAGAAGGTTATTCATTTCTCTAAGGTTCTAAGAGTCAGTTTGTTTTAGACACAACAACAGTTTATCAATTGGGAAAAAATGAAAACAACTTGCCCATCACAATTAGGTAACTTGTTTATTTTAATCCACATAATAAGGTTGCCGAGAATTAAAAAGATTTGTTTGGGAAAAAGAAAAGTCTTAGTACCTAGTCGATGTCGAGTGGTTAGTCTTAAAATGCCTTGTAATTTTCAAACTGTCATTAAATCTTCTTTTAAGAACCACGGGGGTTATCTTTCAAAATTTACAAGGATTTAGATGGAAACCACTCAACCCAGACTGCATGACAAGAGTTTTTCCCATACAAAGCCTTTTAATTTTCAGTGACCGTTGCAATTGCTACTTTTGCAAAAGGCCTGTTGTTTGGAATTCTTAAAAGTGGCACAAGCTGATTTTTGTACAGCAATAAAACCCAAACTCAAAGAGTGCCTGTAAAAAGACACTAATATGTCTGCCCTCTAGAATGTTGTGTTCATTTTAAGAAAGTGGAATCAATTTTTCCTGTTTGATGCATATTATTAGATTATACTGTAAACTGCCACTAATAAGCCCCACCCCCAGGTTATACATGTAAGCCCATCTACCTGTAAATAAACAAACCAAAAACACATTTTATTTTAAGCCTCCCCTCTAATGATTTATCCATCATGCATTTTGAGGCTAAATTTAAAAAAAAAAGAATAATTGTGGGAAACATTTTCTCATCAGTAGCTTGTTTGGAAGTGCTTTTTCAATTTCAGTTGTAAGCCTGCTCCATTTAAAAGCCCCCTTAAAATCCCTTACAAAGCAGGGGCTTACAAGCAGCAGTTTACATGCCTAAAAGCTTAACTACATGACATTTTGAAACAGGGTTTCGTCTAAATAGCACTGAGAGATTGAAAATATTAACCTTAGCTTTTTCTAAGCTGATAAGGATACGATCAAAACCTCTCTAACATTTAATGTTGTGTTGGAAATTACCAAATCTTCTTGCATAAGTTGCAGGTTTTTATAGTTAGTTTCAGGAGTGGTAAAATACTGGTTATAATGTAGCCGCAAGCCCCATATTGGTATAATTTCACTGTTTCTAGAAGTCTGACACTAATTGACCGAGGCTTCCCTAAAGTGGTGACAAGTTAGCTTTCCTCTTGCCAAAATGCCTGTATCATACTGAGAATTGACTTGTAACAAAACTGGACTATTAGTTTCAGTTTCCACTGACTTCCTTAATTTTGATTTAACGAAATTTGAGTTTGCCCACTACCCCCCGCCCTTAAAAAGAGGAATAATTACCAGTATTGTGATAATATTATTGCAAGATGATGTTCAAGTTTTACAAAATGTTCATGTTATTGAAAGACCCTAAAGGTTTGGCCTTAGGATTCCTTTCTCAGTATTTGGTTTTCAAAATTTGACACCCCATAATGTTAGTATCAGTATGAATAATGTTGCAAGGGAAAGACTATAATTTAATAAAAATAAAATATTATTATTCCCTCCAATATCCGAGGCAGAGCTACACCAAGTCTAGTAAAAGGAAAACTCTTCCTTTGGTTACATTACCAAGATGGAAAGGTGCATTAAAATTCAATATTTTCTTGTTGTGTTGAACCCTGTATTTTTCGTTTTGTCTTGTAGACAATAACTTGGATTAAGAAATTAACCCAAATGCATCTGCACAAAGAGAACTGTATCAATGTAAACATCTATTCCAAAGTTCTCACTTTCTCTCAGTGGATCTATTGCAAATCTTAAATCCTGTACATGAGTAGGGGATAATGGGCATGCTGTTTGGGAAACATGAATCCCAGAGTCACAGTTGCCATGGATGCGTGCAATGCGTGGTACAGGACCATTCCAGTCTACCCCATAGGTATCCCAGTTGACCTGTGTAGAGCAGAGAAAGGGGAGGATGCTGATGCATTCAGGTACATCCTTAGAAACCAAAATAGTGCAAACAATCAATCAATATTTAAGGCTATATTAGGTTAAATCTTTTAAGGCCGTAGGGTAGAACATTATTGTCAGGACAACAGAACCCAATCCCTACCCTCCCTTGCAAATATTACTTAAGACTGTTCCATTGCCATCATAGTTAATACGATACAAATGTATATGACACCATAATCATTTACTCAGCAATATGTGAATGGTAAGTGTTCCTAGGACTTACCGTTTATTTTTATGCAAATTTCTATAGGCTTTTGAAGGGAAAGGAACAGGAAGAAAATGGGCAGGTGATTGTGTAGAATTACAAATCATACAACTTTGTTCATATCCTGTGGCTTAAAATACAAAGTTTGAACCTCTTCTAGTTGATTCCATATCTCCTCTGCAATCGTACATCTGGATAAGCAAATCTGTGTAAACCACTAATTCTGAGCTGATTGGGTGATTGTCCCAGCCATCTTTAAATTGTTGTAAAATTATTGTTTGTTTATCCTGGGTATATAAACATATTGTAGGCTATACAAGTGACACTCGTTATGTATGTCTAAATACCCTTATTTTTTAAATTTTATTTACTCCATTTTTTATTACATACATTTTTTGAAATTAACGAGATAAGAAAAAAAATGGAGAAGGGCAAGATATAGGTAAACTAATTATATGCCCTATAACTAAATTACATTTTTTTAAGAAAAAGAAAAAACTACTAAGAAAGGAATATAAACATAGAAGCAATATAGCTGTTACAAGATTGGTGAGACAGTCTTTAATACTGAGCAAGTAACGAAAGGTACAGTAATGAACATATGTACAGCCAGTAAATACATCTCGCCACAATCGTTCGATTCTCTGATTGTGAACACTTCTTCCAGTTATAAAGCTCCCCCTGTCTGGTCCACGAGATGGATGGGCCGGTAAGCATGAAGCGAGCAACATCTACATTTTCAGCTCCTTGGTCTCCTCTTACACGCAGAGGTAGACCATATGTGTTTACTGCTTCACTGAAAAAATGCAACACGGTCAAAGCTAAGTTATTTGTACTGCATGATAGAAACATGATCTTTCAGGTAGCATCATCTATGCAGCCGTGGATTACAAATCGCCACCTATCAAAAAACAAAGGAGTGTGGCTTGTTACCATCAAGTTTTAAGTGTTTGATAATGGTATGAGAAGCAGCAAGTACAGTGGTGTTATTTTTCCATGTGCCTGGTAGGTACATTTTAGTAGTCACAACAGAAAAAGTAGTACTGAATATAGCCTGAATATCAGACGATTACTTTGAGTCTATCATCTTCTTTCTGGAAGAAAAGTTGGCATGTGTGGATAAACCTAATTCACTTAACCGTTGATACACAGTTTTGGCACTAACGCCAATCATTTCTCCCATTTTTGGCATAGAAAATCCATAGCCAAGAAACAATTCCAGTTGTTCAGAAGAAATGTCGTATTTGGGACGACCCTTGCAGCCAGTAAACACTTTTAAAGGTTCGTAACGATACGGCTGGTTCTTTATTCAGTTCAGCCAATGAAGATTGAGCAGATTGAAATAACTCAAAGAGGGAATCTTCTACACCATACAACGGTGACGCTCTGTTGAGCACGCTGATAACCCACTCAACCTGAAAAAGGACGGAATCCACCTCGTCACTACTACCAGCCAATCTATCAGATGAATCCAGAAGTACTTTTTTGATATGATTAAGGAGTCTTTAACGACGACTTTGTTGCTAAAATAAACAAAATCAGACAATAAACGTATTGTTATCAATCACGTTAAAGTAAACGTCTAGCTAAGTAAAAGTATAAACATTACATAAATAAAGCTTACCAAGTCACTCCAGGCGGACATCTTCATTCGACGTCCATGGATTACCGCTGACACAGAGCTCAGGATTCTAAATGTTCCCGTACATGAAGTATCTGCTGGTCGAAGAATCATACGCTGGCAAAGATATCGCACCAGCCCAAAAACATGTGATCTGTTTAATTGAATTGCATCTTCGCAGCACAGTAAGTATAGCAAGTTTAAAACATGTCGTAGACGAGAGTGCCATTCGACCAAACACTTGTAAAGTGATTGAATGAATATTACCCCGAAGAAATGTGAGCCGTTGGACCGAAAGCATGTACAACCGAACGAATGAAGACCAGCCCGAAAACATGTGAACCACTCAATTGCTTGTCTGGCCTAACCCTAACCAAATGAATAAACTTAAGCCCAAAAACATGTAAACTGCTCAATTGAATTGCATGTTCGCCGAAAGGAACGTAAACCGAATGAATAGATATAAGGCCAAACACATGTAAACCGTTCAAATGAATTACAACAGAACTGATGAAAATACAAAGTGATCAAATGAAATGCACTTTAGCCCAAAAACATGTGACACGGTCAAAATACATTTTTGTCCAACATCACCCTTCATACATTGAAGCCATTTTAGAACGCCATGTTTTCCCGCGAAACCAATCAGAGAGCGAGATAATCCCTTCACCTAGCAACGCCACCTCAGAAAGCCGCACTCAGCATGTGTTGACAGATCACGGACCATTCAACATCGATCGAAATTCTGAAGAAATACAGATAAACTAAAAGATATATTTATACAGAGGAAATTTATTTATTTATGGCGATCAGTGATCCAAAAGGCTGGTCAGAAAGCCTTCACAACTCCCGAGGTTCTGGAAGTGGATCGAGGATGCGTTTGGACCTTTCAAAATTAGAAGAAGCTGGCTGGAAAGTCATTCCGCGTGAATCAGGGAACAAAGTTTTACTTTCGTTTATCGACCCTGAAGTCCGCAAATACAAAAGCTCAAAGGATGTGGGGCGGGAGCTTGATTCCCGAGGAACAGTTCAACAAAGAAGAGAAGGAAGAAAGCTTGGCCAAAAGGGCTGTAATTGCGAGTCACTCAGCCTCTGACGAAGACTATGAGCCACCAGTAAAGCAAAAAGCCTGCAATGATGTAGTCAAAACTGAGTTATTAATCATTATGTTGCAAAATTATAGCCTAAACCTTATCTTTTTGACATGTAGGCGATATTTTTAGCCACACTTTCCTTTGTATGTTTTGATTTATTGTCGGCTTATCTCTGTTCCCATAAGGGTGTGAAATATTTGGGGCACACATTTGTTATCATAAATATCTTTGTTGGCTTTTCTCATGGTTAGTTCTGAGCTGTACATGAAGGTTATATTGATAGGCTAACCCAACTCACTCGTGTAAAGAGAACTTGATGTAAATTATGGCATTGTAACTAAATATATATACATTTTTTATAGGACCAGTGTTGCAGAGGGATTGTTTATTGGGACAACCTCAAGTGTAGTGAATTTTGTTGAACAGTTCAACAGCTATTTCAAGTGTACCTCGAATGATGGCAGATGCAAAGGTAATAATTTTTGGTCATGTCTGGATCTATTTACTGATGAGTGTTATAAAACATTTGGTTTGTTTTTAGTTGTATTTTGTGGTCGTTGTCTATTCTTGGTATCACCACATATGTTGGTGTATAAACTGTCTATTTTGCAAGAAAGCTTTCAGTGAAAACAAGACCTTTGATAAATCTTAGAAATGAAAACAAAGATTCATTTTATTTTAGGGGCGTACCTTTTTTACAAAATCAGACCTGAATGTTTCCAATAAGCATTGGTTGACAAAGCATCCTTATAAGTCTATCGATCCCGGCATATCTAATCGAACATTTGATAATCAAACTCAATCAAATTTAATCAAACGACTGAGTTAGATTGCCGACAAACATAATCAAACTCACAAAAACAATTGGCCAATCGAACGCAATCGAACATTCAATTTCCGAACTTTCTGGTTTCGCAAGAAAAAAAATTGTCTTGCTGCTGCTTTTCCACCACTTTCTCGGTTTGTTCTGTAATCAGAACTTTTAAAACACTATTCACTTGTTCGGTGTTATAAACATTTATATATATATTTACTGGCAAATTCGAGGGCACTTTAGCCAAAACTGCACATTTATCATAAAAAATTATCTGACAGGTGCTCTTTTGTATTGTGGGCACCTTTCCATGAGGGGGGGGGGGGGGGCGGATAATATTTGCAATGAGGACCTTTGGCAGGGAACAGCTAAGGCAGCTGAGGGGCACTTGGCACAGATTTTGTGGGCTAAGGCAAAGGATGAGGGGTTTATGGTGGAGGTGAATTGGCAAGACGCTGATTCGTCCTCAGCCAAGGGTTTTGTTACTCATTTGACAACAAACAGGAGTCAAAAATCATGCTTTGTGGTGGGCATGTGGGAAGGGCCCATGGAAAAAAACTCCAGGAGCTTCAGGCCAAAAGCTCATTTACCAAAGCTTTCATTGACTTCCACAAAAAGGATTTCCCATAGATTGGGTCAGTGAAATGTGTATGCAGTGGGAAGCACCACAGCTATGTTGCCAAAAGAAATAAACCATCCTGTGGGTGTATTGGACCTGTATTCATTGAGAGTGCAAAGCGCAACCATTATTGTGCACTTGTGCATGCGGGAAAAGACCCTGAAAAGTACAGGCAAACTATGCTTTTGCTGGGAAAGTATCATTGTCGGGACATTCACCAGTGGGAGGGGGGTTCCTGTACATTTCACCCTTTGGTGAAATGCTCCTGTAAGGGTTGCAAGAGTGATGTTGATGGTTTTGTTGAAGACCTCCAATGTACCGGGGAGCCCTACCACTCTGCCAATGTTTTGAAATGCGAGTTTCATGCATTGGCTTATGAGGTAGAATGCCATGGGAGGGCAAAAGAAGCTGAGAAGGTGATTGACCCTGGGTTGGGGAAGGGACATTCCAACCTCCCTGAATCTTCATTTAGCATTCTTACTAAATTTAGGGCTAAAGACATCAATCTCCACCAGAAGCACTATCATGCCTCAACAAACCTCGGCCTTATACAAGCTAACATGACTTGGTGCTTCAAAAACAGAGGACCAGAATACTATTGGATAGTCGACTTGTATTCGCGTCTGGGATTACCTTTACTGGATGGCATCCAGCAAATGGTATGTTTACTTTGGTATTTACAGCTTAGTATTTATTTAATTTTTTATTTTGGTGTCCATACAGCAGATAATAAAAGATTTGTCTCAAAGTACAATATTACAAGCTACTTGTATATTGCCTTTTAGTGTGAAGGAGATAGCAGAGAAAGGATGAAAAAGTTGGAGAGGAAGAAAACTGACGAGGGGAAAAGCGCATCAAGAACAAAATCCACAGAACGGAGGAGCAGGAATTGAGGCAATTTATGTGACATCCAATCAGCTATAAATTTTCAGGTATTCATTTGTATCTAGGAGCTGACTGTTTTGGTGGGCAAATATAGTGTAGAAGGACAAGTTTAGATCTTTGGAAGTGGTAGTTGTGATCTATAGCAAGTATAAAACAGAGATTTTTATCATCCCCCCAAAAAGTCTCCGCCTAATTTCAAACCCCAAAATACCTTCACACTGTGCCATCATTAATAAACTTGAATCCCTACCACCCACATTATAGAGATTGAATTGTTTAAATCACAAAGTTAATTGAAAATTTTGGATTTTATTTCAGAAAGAAGTATGTGAAAAGG
>JAJLRJ010000007.1:23929900-23962400 GCA_024195265.1 Dendrophyllia cribrosa
CAAACACTTTAAACAGCGGTTTTGCAAGGAGAATTCAAAATGGTGCTCGATAAACAAGGATTTACGAAGAGAAATCGGCGATTAATTGACGTATTTTAGGGCCTCCACCGACCACACTGAAAGGTATTTTAAGAATAAATACGTGGATTTAACGTACCTTGATGAAATTTGCGTAGCTTATTGTTATGATGTGAAAAAAAAAAATCACAGGAGCCCGGAATGAATGGAGCTTTTTTCTCGATATTATCCAATCTTGGATTTAAGTAGAGTGCAAACCATGTTTTGATTACCTTGTCTGGTAGGAGGACCTAAAATAATTGGTTAGCAGCTTCCTTACTCTTTGTCTAGCATAAATTACAGGTTGGGCTTGTGATCTATGGAGCTGTTTAGCACATCTTATACGATTGGCAGTGACTGGCAGTGATCACCAGACTTTTGCTTTTGTTAGAGATGTCCTGCCCCTCCCCTCCTGATTCAGTTTAATATCAATTTTTTTTAGCTTTTTTTCTTTGCGCCGTGGACCTTTTATCTTTTTTCTTTTTTCTTTTCTTGTTTAATGTTAATTCTTCTTCATTTTCGTCATCATCTTTTTGTTCCCCTTCTTTTTCATCTTTTTCTTCTGTTCCGTCTTTGTCCATCTGCATTGCATCTGCATCAGCATCTGTGGTAACATATGGTACAAAATAATTGTGAGTTTGTTGCTTCAGTTAATCTGTTTTGGTTTTCTCTTTAAATTGTAGTGTTCCTTTTTTCATTAATGCTTAAATGATCTATCTTTTAACCTGCATGAATGTTAAAATTGTGAATTACGTGTTTCTTGTGGTTGTTTTTGTTATTCACACCCTAAAGAAAACTCGTCTGATTTTTACTGCAATGGTTATGAATAAATTACGTTTTTGCCTCATTGCCATATTCTATTCTCCTCTTTAATATAATGATCAGCATGGGCATATTTTGGAACTATATTAACTATGGCAGTATCAAGTTCACTACATTTCTTACCTACTATTGTAGAAGATAATTTTTCATCACATGGTGGCACATTTCCTCTGAATGACACCTGCAAGTAAAGTTAGGGAAGGGAAGTATGCTACCCAGAGGAGTCATGTGTAATTTGCTTTCAGAACAGGATATGAACTGTTTGTGAAAGCAAGTTACACAGGCTCCTCTGGGTATCACACCTCCCCCACTGTATAATTTATATGAAACACATGCATGTACCCCCACTAGTTGACACTAAAAAGTAACTGGTGTCATAAATTGGCTGATTTTGCTGTTAGCATTAGTGTTTATGATAGTGTTATGCAAATAGCAGCCATGTGAGGTGACAATTCCAGTTAATTAAAGTGGTCAACTAAAGGGAATCCGCATAGCCTAACTTTTCTTTTCAACTTGCTATTAGTATATTTCTGTTGAAAAATTTTTTGTATCGTCTTTAAGACAATCCTATCTATGTTCGTGTGTCCCAAGTGTCGATGCTCCAGAAGAGCCTCGTCCCAAGGGAACCAGTCAGTCTGTCCCAAGTGTCGATGCTCCGGAAGAGCCTCGTCCCAAGGGAACCAGTCAGTCTGTCTTAAGTGTCGATGCTCCAGAAGAGCTTCGTCCCAAGGGAACCAGTCAGTCTGGCCCAAGTGTCGATGCTCCAGAAGAGCCTCGTCCCAAGGGAACCAGTCAGTCTGTCCCAAGTGTCGATGCTCCGGAAGAGTCTCGTCCCAAGGGAACCAGTCAGTCTGTCCCAAGTGTCGATGATCCAGAAGAGCTTCGTCCCAAGGGAACCAGTCAGTCTGGCCCAAGTGTCGATGCTCCAGAAGAGCTTCGTCCCAAGGGAACCAGTCAGTCTGGCCCAAGTGTCGATGCTCCAGAAGAGCCTCGTCCCAAGGGAACCAGTCAGTCTGTCCCAAGTGTCGATGCTCCGGAAGAGCCTCGTCCCAAGGGAACGTACCAGCCAGTCTGTCCCAAGTGTCAATGATCCAGAAGAGCTTCGTCCCAAGGGAACCAGTCAGTCTGGCCCAAGTGTCGATGCTCCGGAAGAGCCTCGTCCCAAGGGAACCAGTCAGTCTGGCCCAAGTGTCGATGCTCCAGAAGAGCTTTGTCCCAAGGGAACCAGTCAAGTTGGTCATGGTATATTTGAAAAATTTTATTCTGTGCAGCAAAGTGTCACATTTTATATTTATATTTATTTATTATATGTATTTATTTTTTGTTTTATTTTTTTGTTTTATCATTTGTCACACTCATTTAAGGTTATTTTTTTTTTATTAACTTATTATATTTATTTATTTTTATATTTTATTTTTTGTTTTATTTTTTTGTTTTATTATTTGTCACACTCATTTAAGGTTAAATTTTTTTTTTATTAATTTAATTTTTTTATTTATTTAATTTTTATTTGATTGTTATTTTATTTTATGTTCACTTGATTTAGTGGATTTAGTGTCAGCAATTCAAAATTTTTTCCCTAACCTGGCAATCCAGCAGTGATTTGATTTCCCTCTCTTCCTGTAGAAATTTAAAGAATACAATCTATTTAAAAACCGGACATACAAGCTATAAGAAGCTTTAGATGAGTCGTTTTTGTAATTAATATAAAATTATTAGCAAAGTACATGTCTAGTTGATGTTTCCTTCACAGCTGTAATGTTCACCCTCCTTTTTAAAACCTAAACCCATTTTGGTTCTGGTTTGGTTTTACAATAAATTATTTACTACTCTTCTTCTTCTTAGTCTTCTTCTTATTATTATTATTTTAAATATTCTGGAAAAAAGTTAAGACCGAACCCCATCCAGGGGTCTAAGGTCCAAACCTATGTCAAGTCCATTTCCATTTTCACATTTTGTTCAATTTCTAAGATATTGTAAAACCTTTCTGAGACTGTGAGGTGTTCCGAGTAGGCTTGCTTTTTGTTTCAAAAGATACATCATTCCCCAAATCCACAACTTCGTATTTTTTAAAATGTAACAAACAACTTACTCTTTTGCAAATATGTAACATTTCATGTGTTTGTAACTTGTCATTGTGTTGCACCACTTTAGTTTCACGTTGGATGGTGAAATGCAAAGGCATAATCTCCATTGCGCCTGCCCAGTCATACACCTCCTATAATTCACATAGTAATAAAAATATATTTTTTTAGTCATTCATTCTCAAATAACAGGGTTATAATTTGTGGTATCATATCAGAATGAATTGCTATGTAAAGTAAATATTTACCTGGAAGAGGGCAGCTTTGTCAAACCGTCTCCCAACTTTTCCATTTTTAATGGAAATATGGAGGTGGGTTGGGGGGGGGGGGGGGAGCATTTGACTTTGCAAAAGACCTAGTATTTTTCTATCAGCTACTCAGTGATTATATTTACATGTATATCAATTCACAATTACACAAAAATAGTAGAAATACAGTCAGACCTGTATTAAGCAGTCACCCACTACTAAGCGGATATTTGTTATTACATGTAATCCTGGAAAATTATTCCATAAATTACTCTTAACCTGACCTACATTGTATATATTTTGGTTGCTGTCACCTTTAAAGTGCTCCTGTGATCAAATTGTTGATTTTGATTTTTTTTACATTTTCGTGTACTATTAGACTTTCTTACTCATCTTTTTTTTTTTTTTTTTTTTTTTTTTTTTTTTGCAGTAGGGATCATCAGGAATTTAATTTTTTTTTTTTCTTACAATACATCTACATCAAGTGCTAAACTTACGATACATGTACGTTACGTACTTATAATACATCTATATAACTTACTTACAATACATCTACATTACTTACTTACAATAAAAATGTGGAGCAGTTGTACATCGGTCAGGCAGGGGGATATGTACAGAGAATTGAGGTATAAACATGTATATAGTAGAAGAGAATAATTTACTTTAATACTGTACTCAAAAATTTCCACTTTGATGGTAGAGCGCACGTGCTTCCTGAGTTAATCTCAATGTCATAAATCGATTTAAGATAATGCTGAAAACCTTTTACATTAGGCACAATTCTTTTTCTTTTACTAATCCATATATAATTTCTTGCTAAAAGGCAGCAAAAATTGATCTGTGGATGATTTTTGGACGAGTCTGGCTTTAAACCAAGCGCGACAAGCATATCTATTGTATGATGTTCTGGAGTAATATTATGTAAAGTCAGAATTGCAGTTAAATTATGCCAGAAGGAGGCCACATTGGGACAAGACCAAAAGAGATGAAGTAATTTCTCAGGCTCCTCAGTACAAAAAGAGCAATTTGGGTTTTCTTCAATTCCAATTTTTGCAAGAAAGTCATTGGTTGCTATTCGTCTATGTAACAGTTTGTATTGAAATTCAAGGATTCTGGCACTTTTAGTGTATTTAGCGGCAAGTTGGTAAGCTTCTGGCCAGTTAATTAAGTCCATAGAATTCAAGTTGCAATCCCCGAGCCATTTCTCATGGTTACGGATTGGAGACATAATCTTTGTGGAGAGTAGCTTAGTATAAACGAGTTTACTTGCACGATGGCATTTAGCTAATTTTGCCGCGAAGTTTTCATAGTTACTATTGTCTATATTAACACAGTTGTTTTTACCCGTGTTCCAAAGGGATTTCAGAGCTGACAAAAGTCCGTTGTATTTCAATGGGCAGACGTTAAGGTTGTATTTGTACTGTAATTGAGCTAATGATAAAAAGTTATTGGAGCCGTCTTTCAAATGTTTCACTTTCATAATACCACTTTCAAACCATTCTCGATAGAAGATAGGACGGCTACCAATTCTTACAAGTGAGTTGTACCATAGAGATTGTTCAAGAAATTGTTTCTCGGACGTTATATGTTCCTCGAAATTAACTTCCGACCAGATTGACAGTATCTCGTTTATGAAAGGACTCTTTAGCTTGAGATTCTCGACAGTGTCATTCCTGTTTAAGTTGCCTTCAAAAACTATGGTTCCTCCGTGTCTTTCAAGCTCAAGATCAAAGAAATATTTCCATTTTCCCTGGTTTTCTTTGTCCAGGTATTTTTTGATCCATGTAGCTTTTAGAGATTTGTTAAAGGATTGTATATCTATCATTTTAAGTCCCCCATTGGAATAATCATTAACAATTATATGGCGTTTGATTTTATCTCCTTTTCCATTCCAGAGAAATTCATAAAATAATTTGTTTACTTCCTTGATAACTTTTGCATTTGAATGTAAAGGAGAGAGTACATAGACGAGTTGTGAAGCAACTAAATTCTTTAGAACTGTTATTTTCCCAATTAAGGTAAGTCTGCGATATTTCCAGCAACTTAAAACATTTCGAACCTTATCTAGTTTTTCGCTATAGTTTAGAGATGCTGTTACTTCTGGGTCAATTGAAAACCAAACTCCTAAAGCTTTAACTTTATCTTTGGGCCATTTAAAGTTTTTACCAGGTATAGATACTTCAGCGTTACCACAACTTGCTCCAATCCAAAAGGCTTCTGTTTTCTTGTCGTTAAGTTTTAAGCCAGAAATTTCATAGAAATCATCTAGTGTTTTTAAGGAAGCTATTAGAGATTCCTGTGTTCCATCTAGTATAAGCGTTGTATCATCTGCGTACTGACTTAGCTTGATTTCTTTGCTATTTACAAAAATACCTTTAATATTTTTATTTTCACGGATTTTTTTCGCTAATATTTCAGCTGATAAAACAAACAAGTAAGGTGAGAGAGGGCATCCCTGCCTTACCCCTCTTTGAAGTTCAAAAAAATTACTTGCCCACCCATTATTTAAAACACAGCTTTCAGGACGGTTGTAAAAAAGGTTTAGCCACTTCAAAATGCTACTGCCAAAACCAAAATAGTGAAATGTTTTCCTTATAAAAGCCCATTCTATTGTGTCAAACGCTTTTTCAAAGTCTAGAAATAATAATAGCCCTGTAATTTTTTCTTTGGCATAGCAAATGACACTATCAATAAGACGGATATTTTCGCCAATAAATCTACCTTTTAAAAAACCAGTCTGGTCATGATTGATAAGATTGGGCAGAAGAGGTTTTAAGCGATTAGCAATTGATTTCGCCGCTATTTTGTAGTCACAGTTAAGAAGGGTTAGAGGTCTCCAGTTTTTGACAAAAAATGGTTCCGCGTCTTTCTTAGGGATGAGTTTGATAATTCCTCTTCTCTGGGTTGTTGAAAGTAGTCCAGTTTTATAGGCATGGTTCAGTGCGCAGATAAGAGAAGTCGAAATGTCATTCCAAAACACTTTGTAGAACTCGGCTGGTAAGCCGTCGGTCCCAGGAGTCTTTTCTGATTCCATATCTTTTAGGGCCTCTAAACACTCTTTTTCGGTTAACTCACCTTCGCACGCAGTCAGATCCTCTTCATAAATATTTCTTTCGTCTTCGCGCTCAAAGCAAAAGTTTATATCATTTTGGTCGTTTGTTTTATTTTTGGATGAATAAAGATTTTTATAAAAATCCTCACATTCATTTAAAATTTTTTCGTTTGCAGTGACAAATTCGCCGTTTTTTGTTTTAATTTGTCTTATTGTCCCTTGCTTATAATGCCGCTTTTCTAAATTTAAAAAATACTTGGTATTTTTCTCACCTTCATTATACCATTTAGTCTTAGATCTCAAAATTGCACCTTTAGTGCGAAGTTCGATTATCCTTTCGAGTTCAAGTTTATGTTCGTTCAATTGTTCCTCCAAGTGTAAGAGATGCGAGTCGTCAGTGTTTTGGTTTTCAAGTTCCGCTTCTAATCTGGCAATTGACTGTTCCAAATCTATTTCCCGGTGTCTTGTTTGCTTTGTTTTATTCTTGGAGTAGCGGAGCGATTTCTCTCGCACTTTTAACTTTATCATTTCCCATAAAAGTACAGGGTTTACTGATTTGTCATTTTTATATTCATCGCGTGTTTCCTGAATTGTCGTTTTAATTTGGTTTACATAATCTAATTCTGTTAAAAAAGACGTGTTAAGTTTCCAGAAGCCAGGTCCGCGTGGATTTGAATGTAGTGACAAACCTAACGTGATCATTGAGTGATCCGATTTGTAGCCTGGGACAATATCTGTAAATGTTGTGATATTAACCGTGCTTTGGCTTATTAAAAAAAAGTCGAGTCTACAGTGAACTTTTGGATGGTGCTGTCTCCACGTAAATCTACTGGTTTCTTGGTGTAGGACCCTCCAAACATCTACCAAGTCTAATTTTTCACAAAATTCTTCAACGATTTTAACACTATTTTGGTGAGTTTTGGCAAGGCCGCCTTTCTTATCTTTCTCTAAGTCAAGTACCAGATTATAATCGCCACCTATGATTATATCTTCGCATTTAAAATCTGTAAGATGGTCAAAGAAATCTAGAAAGAAAGCTGGGTTATCGTCGTTAGGAGCGTATATGTTAGCTAAGGTTAGACTCATCCCATTTGTTTGAATGTCGCAAACAATGAAGCGGCCTTGCGGGTCAACGAAAGCCTTTTCGATTTGAAAGTCAAAGTTGTTATTAAACAGTATGCATACCCCGGCTTTATTGCTCTTATACGTACTGAAGATTGTTTGGTAGCCCCATTCTGCAGACCATATATGATTAGTGTCTTCGGTACAGTGGACCTCCTGTAGCAAATATATTGAAAACTTTTTTGTGCGGAGCCAATTAAACACCTCTCTTCGTTTACCTTTGTCTCTCAATCCCCTGACATTTAGTGACGCTATTCTCAAAGCCATAGGTATTCTCTTGGGCATTTTTGCAGAAAAAACCCTGTATGACCTGGTGACAAAGCTCCACAATCGCCAAATAATATGGTAATAATTTGCATTTGGCATTTGCTAACAGGACAAACAGTTAAGCTACCAAAACATAGAAACCAAACAAAGCATACACACATACACAAAAATGAATAAGAAATCGTTCCAAGGGACATGAAAGGGAAGCTAGGATAACCCCCAAAAATACAAACGGTTAAAATTAACCGCAGTCTCATCCTTTACGATGGCCTGTTCCGACCGACCAAATAATTACCTAGTAGTAAATAATTACGGGTGGCTAGGCGGTTGAAAGCGAATTAACATGGTCTTAGTTTATATTAGGAATAATATCATGATCTAAAGCAAAAAAGCAAAGTCAAACCGTCTATCCTGGTATTTCGAGAGGGTTAGTAAGAGGCTTTCCAACTGGCCAAAGTTTACCTTTGATGAATAGTTTGTCCGGCTGCGCTTTGCTAAACGATGCCGGGATGTTGTTTTTTCGCGCCTCTTTAAAAATATCCATCTGCTTTCTTCTTCTCTGCACAATTTCGTATGGTAAATCTTGGTACATTTTATATGGGGTGTCCCGCAGACGAGAGCCTAGTGATAATATATCTTCGCAGTTTTTATAGCGAAGAAACCTCGCGATGATTTGTCTGGGCTTTTCTACTTTTCTCTTTCCAAGGCGATGAACTCTTTGTATCTCGACGGAGTGCGCATCTTTGTAGCCGAGATCCACACTGAGAAAATTGCGAAGAACTGATTCAGTGTCTTCTTTGTCTGTTTCTTGTGTAATATTCTCAAATATTATATTCTCACGCCTTGAGTACGCCTCTAAGTACAGGTTCTTATTCTCTACTTCATCTATCTTAGCCTGCAATTCATCGTTTTTCGTCTGCAACTCGTGTCGTTGCGTTTCAGCATTCTTGAAGCTTTCTTTTAGGTTCTTGATGTCGCCGCTGGTTGTTGTTTGTGAGGATTCCAGTTCTTGTATTCTTTCTTCCAATCTTTGGAGGGAAGTCTGGACGTTGTTCACAGTCGTCTGGATGGCATCTAGCTTCTCCAGCTTTCGGTTTATATCCTCCAACACTTTTTGTAGACCTTCAGCCATGTTCAAACCCGTGAAGATTTCGTCATCGGTCTCGTTCTCTTCGACTTCTTCGGGAAAGTTTTCGTCTCCGCACCTCACTTTCTTTGCTTCTGGCGAATTGCTCGATTCGTCTGAAGAGGGGCGCTCGTTTCTTTTCTTTTCAAGGTATATTTTCAGCAACTCTGCCATTAACCACCCGGTTGAGTAGAAAAATATAGCGGACGCGACTTACTCCGCCATTGCTTCCCAGTCCCATCTTGCCAAATTTCAATCCATTACGAACATCAGAAGTCATTTTATTTTAATTAACATTTATTTCCAAGAATTTACGGCCGCCATTAATCAACCTTGTTCCAAGGCTTGGTTGCGAATAGGAGAAAGTGACGTCAAAGACTCAAACATACTTCACGGGTTGAAATTATAATTATAACAATCAGCATAGAAAATTGCACGAAGAACAAGTCCAAAGTTTTTGTTGCTTTTCGCATGATTTTCAATACTTGTTATTATAATTTTAACCCGTGAGGTATGTTTGAGTCTTTGACGTCACTTTCTCCCATTCGCAACCAAGCCTTGGAACAAGGTTGATTAATGGCGGCCGTAAATTCTCGGAAATAAATGTTAAAATAAAATGACTTCTGATGTTCATAATAAATTGAAATTTGGCAAGATGAAAATATAAAAAAATGAAAATAAAAAATTTGATCACAGGGGCACTTTAATTTTCTTATAGGTTATGTCCCAACAAGTAATTTTTATTGTCTTCACCTGTTTTAAAATGTGGGACTCCTGTGTGACGCACTCTGCAAGTCATTGTTAATTTGCATTGTCAGTAACTATTTTATAGAAGTTTCTTTGTATGTTTGCATATCATTCAAATCCAGAAAATTTGCTGTTTTTTTTTTATAAAAAATTGCCTCGTAAATATTTACTCCTGATCAGTTTTGACTGTAACTATAATTATTCTGTTTTACTTACGTCTATCTGTAGAAAGTGGAAAGGATATGCTGGCGGAGACATTTGTGACAGTTGCAGTGGAAACAGCAGTGGAGGCAGAAGTAGAGGCAGCAGTAAAGGTGGTTGAACTTGAACCAGAAGCAGAGTTGGCTGTGGATGAATCTGTGAAAATAATAAAGGCAACCTCAAATGTTTTTTTTTTGGTGTAATAAATTATTGAAAAGTCTTATGCTTGGGATCTTTATTACTCATCATTGCGTGATTTAATTAGCTCATAAGGAATGTGGGGTGCATGGTAGGGGGGGGGAATTTGACTTTGCAATGTACCAATTTTTATATTCATGCATTTCCCTCTCTGCTACTATACTATCTATCTATCTCTCTATCTCTGATGACACATACAGTCAAACCACATGTACCTGATATATTAATGCACTTAAATTCTACTGTAATAAAAAGCACTTTCTAAAAAACACTTGATATGTCCCCTTAATATAGGTTTTATGTAACAAAATGGCCTAATTTTGATGTCCGCGTCCACTTAATAGAGGTTCAATTTACAGCGGACATTTGCAATATTCCCGGAAAATTCTTAATATGGGGTCGCTTCATATGGTGTTTGCATATTGCAGGTTTCATGCTATTGCAATGCAAAATTTGTCATGCCATTCGTCACTCTATTTCAGATATGCCGTAAAATTATTGACCCCTTGTGAATGACACTGCAGCTATTTCGGTCTTGCTGTTTGTTACAGAAAAAGACGCAAAAATTATTTTATTACAGAAAACTACATCTATAATCTTATATTGATAAACAGTTTGTCATATTATTATTAAAACCGGCGCGTTTACGATTTTTTTTCGAAAGAACACGTACGTGCGCAAGCGCTAGACACGAGGCACGCGAGGAGGGTGTGATATTATATTTTCTAGCGCTTCGATTGCTTAATTGCGTGGAGGCCAAATATCTAAAAAAAGATTGCTTTAAGCTATTGAATGCAATGATACCGTGTGGGTCGCATTAGAGTTTTTGCTATTTGTGCGCTTTGATAAACGACGTGCTTCGTATTACTCACACCATGCTTTAAACTTCACAATGGAAGGGGATTAACGGGGTGACTAACCTCGTGCACGTTTCCAGTGCATAAATATTTTTTTCTGCGATCCAGTGAACTTTTCCATAATCTGTTTTCCACTTGGCACCTTTTGGAATATAACTGCCATACTATGGCCTTTGTCGTATGATGATATAAATCTTAAACTGTAGGAATGAAAATCGGCAGGAATCGGGTTAAACCGCAAAACATCTGATAAATGGAGCGTTTTCATTAAGAGACACGGTTAGATTTATGAGAAAGAACACTTACCAAGACAGGTCAACTCCCGATAGCGAGTTAAACGACGAAAGCAATAGGTTTTCCATTTCGCCGACAGAGTTATTTTTAGTAAACGCCAAATCTTTAACTCTGCCTGCGTCTTTCAGCACTTTTAGCTCGCTCCTAGTTGGAGCCTTTTTAAAACGTTTGTCCAGATGGACAAACGTCCGCGTGAAAGCCCTTCGGCTAAACATCAGTTGGTCAACGGGATCGGGATCTGTATCACTGCTACTAGAAGTATCAACCATCTTAACTCCAAGATCAGCAAATGGCAAATGAGGTAGAAAACGCGTCTTCGAGTCGTTATAATAGGAAATTGACACCACTCCAAATGGGCCGGCGGTGTTACAAAGTGATAGAAATAGGATACCACTGTTTCCTTTATGTTAATTATCAACACAGCGCGCGGTGTTGTAAAAATCGTATGAACATTACTAGACTTAACCAAACTTTGTGTATTTTTTCATAAACTTTTTCGGGAACAATCTCTTCCTGTCAGTTCCTGTAATTTGCGATAAATTAATGCAACCGTTCTCGGCTAAGGCGCGCGCCAAATCTAATATTCTTCTGAACTAGTTTTGACGGCTAATATCCATACACCAGAGACGGGCTATCCTTGGGGCTCGTGTAAAAAATGTGTGCACAGGATGCTAATTTTAATTTTATAATTACACAAGTTACCCCGATAGCTGAATTTTTCTCTTTTTTGTTTTTGTCTTACTGTAGATGGCGAGACATTATTAGTGCCGCGAAAAGAGGAAGCGCTCCCGCAATAGCCTTGATTGATCTTTCCTGGTCAAGACTGTATTTAAAGTAGAAACCATCTTGAGATAGTAAACTGAGAGAGGATGTTCCCAAGTATTCTGTTTGCAGACGCATCCTGAATAAGCAATAAACATGTGGCCGTGTACTCTTGGCATGAACGCTTCGGCGATCAGAATTAAAAGGAGCTTTGCTAAAAAAAAGAAAAACATTTGATCACTGTTAGTGTAAAAATGTATATAAATAAATAATTCATTATTCAAAATGCATTACTCGTGAGTGTTCTTATCAGGGACAGACCAATGAGAAGGGGCAAGGATTTGTAAGGTTTGTTTTTTTTTAGGGCGTGCAAGCTATTCGTGATGTTTCTTCCAAAGATCTTACGATAACCTGGTTTTTGGATTTTTGTAGGACAATATTCCTTTGCAGTAACTGCCACACCCTACCCCGTCACCTCCAACTTCAGTCAAACCTCTCGTAGTCATTTCAAGGGGATTAACAGACTAGTTGAACCCAAGTTACATTTTTACTGTTAACTTACTATTCGTCCAAGAGCTTTGTTTACTGGTCAGATTTCCGGACTTCCCTACGATTGTTTCCCTACTAGTACTCGAGAAGTCGTCCATAGAAAAGGGGAAATTGGCCCTACAGACCAAAAAATTGTTTTCACAGAGAGGCCGCAGAAAAAAAGCGCAAAGAAAATAACTGCCTGTAACACACTTATCTTTTGTTTAATTCTGTCTTCGTTTTTTTTATTTTTATTTACTCCATTTCTTATTTCATGGAAAACATGACTCCATGGAAACATTGCGAATAAGATCACTGTGTATTAGAGAGCACTCAAACGTTTCCAGGAATCTCATAAAAATGTGTAAGGGTATCCTGGCCGGTCGCGGAGCCCTAATACAATGGTCATTGCGCCTGGATCCTTTTAGATCGGAAAAGTCTAGATTCCATAGCTCAGAAGGAGGTCGGACAGCTTATTGAGACTTATATAACGGAGTAACTGGTGCTTTTAGTTGAGGTTGGGGTTAGCAGTTTATATAGTTAAATTTAGGCCTAAACAACCCAAGAAGCTAGGTGGTTCTGTGCTCCGTAGGCTATGTAAGTCTAAGCCTAGCTGAGGTCACAGGTTTAATCCTAAGTGGGGATTTTAGATTTTCTTTTCTACACTCTGAAACATTTTTTGAAAATGAAATTATAAGTGTCGACATTACGTTATATAATCAGTCAATTGGTGTCCGACCTCCTTCTGAGCTATAGAAGGAAGACTCTACCTTTTATATCGCTTTGGATTTGTGCCCTGGCAGGGGTAATCGTGTTGTGTTATTTGACAATTATACACTTTTTTCTAACAGTGCCTCCATCCATCCAGTTATGCATTGGTATAAATGGGTACGAGCGTACCTGCAATGGCATCCGATCCAGGGGGGGGGGGGGATGGACTTCTTGTCGAGACAATTACCCTATCTAAAGTGGAATAAGCCGCAACGCAGCTGATTTTCCTTTTGTAAACGATCGATGCCATTTTTCATGGTCGATGCCATCATTACTATTCATTAGTAACCAAGCTTTTATTATGGTCGATGCTATTTCTCTCTAGTTTATGCCTGACTTAAAACCGTAAAACGACTTCACAAAATAATCAAATAATTTTATTTTATTGTTGATTCTTTAAAACGATTTAAGTCGCGGAGATACTGAAAAAAAAAATCGTGCAACATCGTTTCGCAGTCAAGGACCCTCGTTAAGTGGCTTCCTAAAGTATTAACACAAGCACCACTAACCAACAATAACTTTCATGAGCTTGTTATGAAGAAAGCGTAATTAATTTTCTGGTTCAATGGATTCACGATGATCGTGTGATCGTGAAAAGATGCTGTGAAATTTTAAAACAATTGAATTGCATAACAACAGATATGACAAATTTGACGTCGCGGTCTTACCGCCAGTTTTTCTTTTCCCCATCCGGCTCTTGAGATCTAAAGATTCGCTCTTTGCAAGTATTCTGTTCTACTATTCAGTAGATATGGACTTGGACCTGATAATCGATTTGGAAAGAGGACCGCGAGCAGATTTGATCGAATGGCTTCAAAGGCGCCAACTACTGCAAGATCCTTTACAGTGCGCGCAGTGTAATCGAGGAATGGAACTTAAGGAAAGGAATGACAATCATGTGGATGGTTTTCACTGGTGAGCAATTCTTTCATTTTCCTTTCTGAGCTACAATCAAGGGATCGCACCATGCCACAACGACTGAAAACAGTTTATTTTTCAATCTTTCTTTTTGCCAGGCGTATCACATCGAACGTTTAGTTTTGGAACTCAATTGAACTCGAATTCGATAGAGTTCGGCCATCGAAACTCAATAAAAAAAAATTCGATAGTTCGATTTTCGAAGTCAATCGAATGGAAGAGTACGATTAAGTTCGGTCATAGAACAACGTGGAACCCACAAAAGAAAAACGCGAATCGATCAAACAAAATTGAACGTTCGATTTTTGAACTCTTGATCAGTGGTACTTAAATTGATCCGGCGTTAAAACTGAATCAAGTCGATTTGAAGTCTTGTTTCTTTTATTTTTCCATGTTTCTAAGTTTATTCTTATCCCTGTGAAGATATTACTGCGTAGATTGTTTACCAAGGAAAAATACTTTTTTGTTCACAGAACGGCTGCAAATCTTAAGGCCCTTTCACACAGTCGATTTTTTTGTGCAATTTTTGTCGCACTGTTCGGTGCAATTTTTGTCGCGCGCAAGTTGCATATTCAAATCGCCTGTGTAAACTAGCGGCGAATTCAGTGCGATTTGGGAGTGATTTCTCGCGCGGTGTCGCAGAGGTTTCTAACATGTTTCTAAACCTGATGCAACTCGGCGGCGTCTTTTGGGATATAATAGTAAATGTCGCACCTAAATCGCACAGAAATCGTCACTAGTTTATACTTGCGATAAATGTTGCATTGGAGAGCGCGACAAAAATCGCGTCGAAAATCGCATGTGCAAACGGGACCCTACACAGGCGAATTTTTGTAGAATTTTTGTCGCACTTGTCGATGCAATTTTTGTCGCGCGATACAGTTGCATGTTCAAATCGCATGTGTAAAAGGGCGGCGATTTCAGAGCGATTTGGGCGACTATTTTTTGGAAATCATTGCAAATCAAAGAAAATGTCTCACCCGAATCGCACAGGAAATCGCCGCTAGTTTACACTTGCGACAAAAGTTGCAGGGGAGAGCGCGACAAAAATCGCATCAAAAATCTCATGTGTAAACGGGCCTTTAAGCATCTCGGGAATGTTCTCGATTATCTTTATCCATCGCATTTGCTTCTGTTTCGAAAGATGTGTGCGAAAAACGGAACCATAAAGTTACGTTTATGATAAGTAAAGGCGGGCATCTTCTCTGTCATGTGCAATGATACATCGTAATAATGTGCTGTTTCTGCGAAAATAGATTAAAGTTTAACGCGTTCAACGGATCGACTTCAGACTCTTTATTTTGTATTTTAGCTCAAAGTTCGAACTAAATCGAACCATGATCGTTCGGGCATCGAACTCACAAAAAAGTTTCGTGTTCGATTTCGTTCGATGGCTTAACTGCATCAAACTCTTTGACACTTTTCGGGACAAGGATTTTCATAGTCGTTTATAATGAAAAAATATTCATAGCAAATGTAGTGCGCGTAAAAGATGCTTAAACGAAAATATATGGAAATTTCACGGGATTTAATTTTCACGAATGTGTAAACGGGCGCGACGATTTCAGTGCGATTTTGGCACGATTTTGTTGCGCCAATTTGCATAGGTTTCGAACATGCTCGAAACGTGATACAACTTGGCGGCGATAACAAGACAACATTATTTTCTTGTTGTCACAAATGTATATACAAGTACTGCATGTATTTGCAAAACCAAGATCCGACAATATATTTTCCAGTCTTAAATTCAATTAGCGAATTTGTTCGCGCGATAAGTGAATGTCACATGAAGTCTACCTGACGGTATTAGAATCGATGTAATGCTACAGGTTGCATTGGACAGCTCGACTGAAAAGTTTAACATTTGTGCAGTAGGCATTGTTATAACTGAAATTGTAACTTGGAATCGGGAGACGATTAACCTATTAGAATCAATTTTCTGTTTCGAACACAAAACTAGAAAAGCAAGCATGCCTATCTATAATACATTATAGAGTCGATACTGGGTGGGCTAACAACGCGGGAGTAGTAATAGCAATATTGAGAACCAACAGCACTTACAAACATTTCACAAAACATTTTTATACCTTTTCTTCTCTTTCAACAGCAGTCTTAAATATCATAAAAGTATTTTATTTTCTTCTAAGTGAAATTGTCACATTTTTCTTAACTCGATTCCTTTTTTGTTTAAAGGAGATGCAGTGGCTGTCGAAAGAGAAGGAGCCTGCGAACAAACAGCTTCTTTGCTGAACTACCAAAGATACCGTTGGGGACCATCCTTCAGGTAATCTTTTACTTCCTACAAGACCATCCCCAAAAATCGATAGCGGAAACGCTGGACTTAAGCCGAAGCCTGGTGTCCAGAATAGGCAGACGACTTCAGGATTTATGCTCAGTGGATCTCGAAAACAGACCAATATTACCATTCGGCGGACCAACGGCAGTTATCAAGTGCGACGAGAGCAAATTTAACCATAAAGCAAAGGTAATATTCTCGTGCTTTTTTAATCCTTTGTCAATTCAGGCCGGGGGAGGGGAGGAGGGTGGGGGAGGGGAGGAGGGTGGGGGGGGGGGGGTGGGTACTCTGCAAATTTTTTGGCGGGGGTGTGCCGCTGGGACTGTGAGACCCTTAACCTATACTAGACCATTTCAGCTGCATTTTGCAACCCTGTTCTTGACTAAACACCGAAAACCCCTACCCTAGCCTAGATCTATTTCAGACTCGCTATTTTCCAGAAACTCGTTCACTATCACAGTTATTAGTTAACAGGGGTCAGTAGAAATGCCGTATTGCCCGCCGTACCGGTTTTTAAATACCATTTGCCAGTAAACCTTGTCTGGACTAAATTCTTCACCCAATTGATCAGTTTTGCGGAAAACGATACCTTATTCTAGACCAAACATCTCTGATAGCAATACCCTATATACCCAGACTAAACTGTCTGAAAACCATACCCTTCACAGCGGCACATACCTATATAGCTCATATATGGGAGTAACCCCCCTCCCCGGGAATTCAGGATACAAGTAAATGCTTAAGTCCCAAAACGGACCATCACGCTTTGCGCGCATCGGTGTAAATCGCCATCTTTATTCGGCACTCAAGAAACTTTGGAGAGACTGACCACTAGCTTTTGGCATTAACATTCTCGAACCAATATGAACTGTGAATGATGATGATGATTTTTTTTTTTATGAATGATTATTGGTGTCCTTTGTAAACTATCAACCTATCGTAAATAACTGGTGCTCAGTCGCCCCGAAGACTGAATTGTAAGTGCGAAACATAGTAGAATCATTCCGATGTTAGCCGAAACGAAAAAAAATGCAATGGTCCGTTCTGGTTTTTCAATTCACGATTCATCCAATATATTAGGTTTAAAAAATGGAAAGTGCATTGTAGATCGGTATATCTTCCTGCAGGTACGTCACTCCAACAAAGGGCAAGCGCTAAGAATGTCAAATTTTTAAAACCTTTTGCCTTTGCATATAAGCATAATCATAAGCATAAGCGAAATCATAACAACCTTTATATCCAGGTTGAAACGGGCCCTACATAAGCATTAGCGCAAACATAACAACCTTTATATCCAGGTTGAAACGGGCCCTACATAAGCATTAGCGCAAACATAACAACCTTTATATCCAGGTTGAAACGGGCCCTACATAAGCATTAGCGCAAACATAAGCATAAGGATGAAAAAGTTTTTGTTCATTATGCTTCCGCTTAGTTTACTTAATATGTTCACCTTATGTAGCTAGTGAAAACGAAACATAGCATAAGCATAAGGAACTATGATTTTGCGGTCGATAATTGATGGTTTCACACTACAAACTACATGTAAGTATGTCGCAGATGAGCAAGAGCTTGACTCAAGTGCACTTGAGATTCTTAAATAATACGTCAGACAATCAGGGTTCACAGCTGACGAGGTGTATTACTTCGAACACAAGCTATCAATACCTAGTAAATTTTTATCACGCTGCTACATGTTCCTTATAATAATCACGCTTTTCTTTTCACATTGGTCAAGTGCCTTCTCAAGTACGGTGTAGATCATACTTGGCGGCGTGCGTGCTTCGGCTCCTTAAAAAGACGACACGTTTCCATGGCCACAACACAACGTAGGATTAAAGTGCATTTTGGAATGTAGAAGCCCTAGGACGAAACCAGGTTTCTCAATCGCGTGCTACGACGGGAAAATTGGCGAAGCGCTCTATTGACAGAACTTAAGCAACCACCGAAAAATGGCACCGCACATTCTTTTTTTTTAATTCTACAGTTTGTGACATTTATTTGCCGTCTGTCCTCTGCAAATGAACAGTGACATTATTTAAGGTTTATGGAGAAAGTGCAAGCGCACGACGGTTAATTTTCTTTTCTTTCTCTGAACTTAAACGCCGTCTCGTACGGTGCAGCCACATTAGACAATACAACAAATTTGTAATACGCAAATCCCATGTATATATGATCAATTTCGAAGTAGTTTCCACAAGAAGTAGCCTAAAACGTTTTTTCTGATTTTGCCGTCGTGGCCGATTGTTTAAGTTCCCTAGTGTAACATTCCTAGTTGTGTTCTTAACTATTACTATTCTCAATGCATCCATAATTAGCCCATTACGCGCATCACGGCCTCGCTTTTTCGACCAGTTCAACGGAGTTCAGTGGAGGCGACGTTTTAGTTTCGCCACTCCCACTTCCCCTGGCGGCGGTTGACGCCGCATCCTTAAACCCCTTCGGCACGCCTATTGCGCCAGCAGTCGCGGTATTCTCCCATAACTTAGCTTCCCGTGACGGGGTAATAAGTGTGCAGTGAGGATATATTACTGATGCTCCCGATTATGCTTATACCCCTTTGTCGAAAACCAAGCTGTAACATGTCTTGATACATTTTGTCTCTTTGCAGTACGGCAGAGGAAGGCGGGCTGTCCGTGATGCGTGGGTGTTTGGAGTAATAACGACTGAATACCGTCCTGCGCGAGGGTATTTTAAAGTGGTTAGACGAAGAAACGCAGCAACTCTTTTGCCAATAGTAGAAAGATGCCTCCTGCCTGGGAGTGAGGTCCATACGGACGACTGGGGGGCATACAGGGAACTTGCTCGCTTGCCAAATGTCCGCAGGCACAGAGTTGTCGTTCATGCCGATAATTTTGTTGACCCACGCACTGGGGTCCACACCCAAGAAGTTGAGTCGTGTTGGAACAACCTTAAACAAGGACAGAAACGAAGAAGAGGAATTAGAAGGAAAGATCTGCAATCCTACCTCGATGAAAGAATGTGGAGGCAATGGCGAGGAGGCGATCATCGCCAAATAATGCAAAATTTTCTGGCCATTATTCCTCTCCAGTTCCCGAACAACAACCCAATTCTGTGACATTGCTTTTAGGTATGACTTTTTCTATGCATGTCATTAAGTTGTTATGCTGACAGGAAAAGTTCATATTAAGGTGTTTCGATACAGTTTTCTGGGACCATACCTACATGTTTAAATCGGAAAATCCCACATAGACATCTTAAAATATGGTATATGGCGTATATATTTTGCAAGAATAGAACAATCCCGTACGTTTTGGTTCAAATAAATCGCATTAACATTTCACACCTTACTATTTGTATACTGGTATTAAATTAATCGAGAGATAAACGCTGGTCTTGTGAAATTACTTATAGATAGTGTCAAAAAGTAGCTTGATGTTATGTTTGTACACCTTCAAAGTTTACTTCCTCTTTTCCTAACATCGCTTCAATCACGGAGAAATGTAGTGCGCATTGATTCGAAATCTTTACTAAGCCTAACTTAGAAAAGTAAATTTGTAACTCAAACGTTTTGGCCGGTTCGTACGTTGTCTTCATGTATAAATTTAAAGGCGTTCCAGTGAATCAATGTCAATAAAACTTTCAGATAATATTTTGCACATCGGTAAGCATGCGTGGTGAACGTTTTCAAAAAATCCATCGAGCTGTTTCTCAGATCTTTGCAAAAGCGATTAAAATCGAAAAATACCCAAAAATTGCACAAAGAACGGAAGCGATGTTAGGAGAAAAGGCAGTTTTCAAGATCGCAAAAGAGAAAGTAAACAAACTTTGAAGGTGTACAGACATACCATCAAGCTACTTTTTGACACTATCTTTAAGTAATTTCACAAAACCAGACGTTACTCTCTCAATCAATTTATTACCAACAAATATTAAGGTTTGAAATGTTATTGCGATTTATTTGAAATCAAACACACAATTTTTTTTTATTCTTGCAAAATATATATCCCATATACCATATTTTAAGATGTCTATGTGGGATTTTCAATGCGAAATCAGTCTTAAACGCGCAAAATTTCACTTTTATTAATTTTGAAGTTTCTTATTTACCGTCGTCATGGTAATATCGATTTTACCAGAAAATACATCTTGCCAAACTTCAATTCAAAACCAAAATTTCACGTTTATCTGACTTGGAGAAGATCGCTTAAAAGCCGATTAAAAAATGTAGTTATGGAAGAAATCTTATGGTGTGACCATTCAAATGAAACCTCTTCAGCAGTACTTTTGCATGGTACCATTTGTTCTAACAGTTTGAGTCTGTGGACAAAATCCTATGGTGTGACCATTCAAAGGAAACCTCTTCGGCAGTACTTTTTTTACTAAATATTTTACTAAATGAAATTTGGAAATTTTTCTTGAATTTTTGTGGTTGGCACTCTTGGGAGTTAAAGGGTTAATGCCTTAAGATCGCGTGTTTTTTTTTAAATTAATGAACGGACCATTATTATTTCTTTTTTGGACGGGGGCTGTTGGAAAATTTTGAAATAAAGTGTTTGCAGCGGCTATAAACACTGAAATAAATTGTATGCAAGCAAAAAAGAAATAAAAAAATTGTTTGCTGAAAGTATGATAGTTGGACGGAGACGCAACAGAAATTGTTTGCAGCAGGTGCCGCATTTAAAAAACTGTTTGCATGTGAAAATTCCCCCCCCCCCCCCCCCTCCCTCCGTCAAAAAAATAATGGTTCGTCACAAAATCATGTACAATTTCATTGTTTGTAAAACAGTGGTGCGCTAAATGAAAGCTAATAAAAAAAATTAACCAGTCGTCGAGAAAACATGAATTTAATTTTTTTAATTTCTGGGGGAGCCAGGGTGGGTGGTTGGGTGGACTCCTATATAAAATTTACGGGGTTGCTCGTCGGGAACTTCTCGAAAAACACCCTAAAAGGTACCAGAATCTTGTTGGAAAGGTGTGGCTCAAATAAGTTTTAAACACTTAGAGGTAAGGTGTTTTTTTTTTCGAAGCGCTTTTTTGACTCCATCTGGTTTAAGTGTTTCTATTTTCCCCGAGAGCTTTTCTAATAGATTTTCTGTGAATTTTCATTATTTTTTTTTATCATACTAGTTTTTTTTAGAGATTCCTTTTCTTTTCTTTTCTTTTTTGGTACCTTTTCTTTTCCCCTGTGCCCGCCTCGAATAGCCCTTTCTAATTGCAGGCACATGAAGCTTTGTAAACTTATAACTTAACTTGAAATAAAGCTTGTTGTTGTTGTTGTTTTACTAGTTTCAGTTGTTGTTGATTTAATTTTACGAGTTAATTCGTACTCTAACTCCATTGCTCGATTTGAATGCTGTTATTTCTATCTAAATCATGTAACTTTTCATTCAAGAAAATACTATTTTTAAATTAGAATAGCTCAATTTATTCTTTCTCGATGTTATGCCGGAATGAATAACTCTTGACTTTGTAAAAATCAACTAAAGTAAATTTAAGTAGGAGAAAAAGTATGAACAGTAATTTATTTATCGGCTTAGGTCAGTCCGTGTAGGAAATAACAGGGCCCTTGGTCTACAGTACCAAGACACTGCCAAGACCACTGACAACTCGTTTTTTTTTTCAATATCAGTGGAGATCCCGGCTGCAGGTCAATCACTTATAGTCCGCGTATGCCAGTCATCGATGATTGTATTCAATGATACAGGTTTCCAGTTTGGATTCGCAACTTTATCACAAACTTAAGCCCTTGCCCACTCATAAAATGAGAAAAAAGCATCATGAGCGAACGTCGCCACTGATTTTGGGAGGAGGCGGGGAAAGGGATGGGGGCGATAGGTAATACATCGCTTTAACTCTGATTTTATTTTTTACGTTCCTGAAGGGTCTATTTGAAAATCTACACACACGAGCACATCATCGCGTTTTCATATCACTTTTGAACTTCGGTAAAATTTTTGAGGACTTTTTCACGCGGAATCATTTATGGCTCCGTCAATTCCAAACCCGCTCATCCCCCGCGGGCATTTGTCGGGCGTTTTAAAACTTTTCCTTCCCAAGGGTGGGGCATTTGCTAAAATAGGTCAGCCCGGTGGTGGGGCATTGTCCTAACAACGTTATCTTATGGATATTAAAATTCGTACATGCTTCGTTGTTTATTTTAAATTTTCTGATTGTCCCCAATATAAAAATATAAAAACGTCGTTTGAGTCCTGCACTTTTCAAGTGCCACAGAAGATAATATCTATATCACGGCAAATTTTCAATTGTTGTTGACGTCTTATTTGCCAAAATTCGTGGCCTTGGTGTCTTTCCATCATGATATGTCGCAACAGAAGAATCTAAAAATTCAATAGCAACTTAACTTGAAAAAGCGTTTCAATCAACGGCGACCTTACATGTAAATGGTTGAACGTAAACATAATTTTGGTCGTTTCTTGGTGTTGCGGATGGTGTAATCACCAAATGACGTAAAACAAAAGATTCAAAAGACACTGAACAATACCCACACCACCTTAATCAAAATTAACAACATTAACAACGTGAATCGACAGGAAATTATTGGAGTCAAAAGTTTTGCGGAAACATAACACAAATATTTAGAACTAATGAGGAAACGGATGTAAGTAATACTGAGGTACAACGAAAGAATTCCTAGCATGAATAAAGATCCATTTATTTGTGAGCAATTATTGCTTCCATCAATAATCATTGAAATAAAAATTTTGATCTTGTCCCATGGGTCGGGCATTTGCACTCGTTCAGATGCCCTACCGTGGGGATTTGTACATATAAGCCGACCCCACCGTGGGGCATTTGCAAAAAAAAAAATGCCCGACAAATGCCCTTGGGGGGGGGGGGGGGGGGTATGAGCGGGCTTGGAATTGGCGGAGCCATTACATTCAAGGAGGGATTTTACCTCAGTTCATTTTTTCCGCCACTTAACATGGCTTTGATGGAAATATCTTGTTCACGGATCAATCAAGCCAAAAACCCTTCACTCATCTCATAAATCTATGTTGTGGGATGTTTTGTAAATTCGTTTTTGGGTGATTTTTGGGTGTTTTGGAGAAGAAATAATTTTTCTCAAAGGATCTTTAAAATTTAGAGAAATAAGAAATATTTAAAATTTAGTGAAGTTTAAAAATAAGAATTTGCAGTTAATACAAAATAGACGGACACCCAGTAAGTCCATTAGCAACTTGGGTTGCTCTTGTAAGGGTATCAACTCAGTGTCTGTTGGTTTTCCAAAAATCATTTTCTTTCTTCTATCCCGTCTTTTAACCTATTAAAATTCAGGCATATAAATAATCCCACATCCTCCTGACAACAAAAGGCTTTTGTTCGCTCTTTTTCGGCTCTAGTTTCCGGCACCAAATTAAAGCATCTCATGTTCTCAGTCACATCCGAGCGGTATACACTGCGTGTTCGTGTTTATTCCAGAATCTATTCTGTCAACTTGACCGGCGTTTGTTTTCTCTCAGTTTTCTGCGTCTGACGTTTGTTAGTGCTACAATATGGACCAGACAGTTTCAGCATTCAACTGTGCCTTCTTGGAGCCTGTAAATGACACATTACAGTGTCCTATTTGGTGAGCTATGTCTTCTTTTAAAGAACAAAATTTCTCACCTTTTTCGAAATAATTCAGTACATAATCATTATATGCGTTTAATTGCAGTTTCAACACCATGTTAAGGCCACTTGGCCTAAACTGTGGCCATTCTGGATGCCAGATTTGTTTGGAAATGCTAGCTGCCGAGTCAGTTTTACCGAAATGCCCGGTATGCAGGCGAACGTTCGAAGCACAATCACTTGGTATAAACGTTAGCCTGCATACCATCACCAGACATCTGAAGGTCCGGTGCCTCAACAGCGATTGTACGTGGCAAGGGAAATACGAAGGAGCAGCGGACCACCAAAACCAATGTCCAAAATTGCCAGTGCAGTGTACCAACGAGGACTGCCAACACGTGGCAGTTCGCGAACAGCTGGCTGTGCACGCTGCCACGTGTATCAAGCGGATGATGGCATGTCCGGATTGTCAGAAGACTGTACCATGGGACTCACTAGAAGATCACCGCAGTTTAAACTGCGTTCATGCACAAATCAAGTGCCCACTAGGCTGTGGGACTGCCCTTGCAAGGTAAAGTGAAAAGAAAAACGAGGGAAAATATGGAGCATTTAAAGGACGAAATTTCGAGGACTCTCGGGCCCTGGCGCGCGCGCGTCCTCGTTATTTCGCTCTATAAATAAACCGGCTCCGTCTGCAGGGTAGTGGAAAATGTGGGGGGGTGGGCGAGTTATTTCACAGGAATAACGAATTTTTATACAAACGAACGACGCCAGATTTCGCAGAGTAAGTAAGGTTTTCTTTTCCAAATTATCGAGGCTCCATGATGCGTAGCCTCCTACGCAGACGTCCTTAGGCTCGTCACGCAACCTTTTCTCCCCCACGGGAGGAAAGATTGCGTGACGAGCCTAAGGACGTTTGCGTAGGAGGCTACCTGATGCGCGTCAGATGCTGTTTTCGCATATCGCATCAGTTATACGCCTTTTATGCAATTTTACACGCCATTCATCCACCATTACCTTGATCGAAGGAAGCAGTCTACTTCAGCGGTCTTTGGTTTTTTTTTTCGTTCCTGCTTTTCGATGGAGAGGGGGGAGGGGGCGGTTAAAGGGTGGTTACTCTATACAGGGAGGCTCTGCCCAAATAGCCAGCACAACAGGCGCTTTTGGGCGTGCTCGAGTGAGTAGGCCACCGTCCAAGAGAGGTCCTTTCTATACGACAGGGTAGAGAAATTGAAATTTTTAGTATTTGGAAAGAGACGCAAAAATCGAATGTGAACTGAAAGAGTGGAATGCAATCGATGTAAGTAATGCAAATGCTAAGCAGAATTACACGTAAAGGTTGACGTGCTACCCGAAAAGTATTGCAGTTGTTATGTGAACCAGTACGGGACAATCTTGTGTCTCGGAGTCTTTGGCTTAATTTTGTGGTACAAAAAAAGGGGTAAATGTACGTGAAGGGGCTATCACTTCGATCAAACCTGATATTCGAAAGGGGTAGAGCCTCCTTATATGATATGTCATTGACTAGCCTCAGAGCTTTTTTACTTGCCTGCTAAACAAACCGAGAATTCGATCGAGTAAATGCTTAATAATCTTGTTTTGAAATTTTAAGGCATCATGGGCAAAAATAAAAAAAAGAAAGCCACATACGTGTTCGTCAGGCACTAGAATAACGTTTAAATTTATACATTAATTACGCGTAATAACATACAATACGAAATGCAAGTGAGTGCTTATATATATTTATTATTTGATTTTAGAAGCCACGTGAACATGCATTTGCATGTTTGCGATAAGAAGGCCGTACAGTGTACTGTACCTGGATGTAAAAAGATACTTATAAGGGAAGAAATGAACCATCATGTATTGCAGGCTGCAGAGAGTCATAACATTCTGCAGTCTGCAGAGATTCAGCGACTCCGTCTTCTGCTAAATGAAAAGGTAACTGGATAGGAAATTTACTATTTAATATTCTCGTAAAATTATACTTAAAAATGTTATGTTTTATAAATTTGTTTAAGTGACAGAGTACTCTCAGATCGCAAAATCTTTTCAATAATAGGTCTGAATCGCGACGAATAGAAAATACAAAAGGTTTTGAAGCTGTTTGCGAACTTTTGGCACCAACAGTTTCAACCTAATTTGTTATTTCTGACAACATTTTCATCGAGAGCCATTCTCGCGTGTTCACTACAGTTTTTTTTTTCGCATTAATCTAAAATTTTATTATCGCTTATGGTCCGAAAATCCGAAAGCAAATTATATCAGCGAGATGCAAAAATATATTTATAACTTTCAAAAGCTGATACAGACGCTCTCATTTAAACGTTGTAAAAAATGATACAATTTGTTTTAACACATCACGCATGTTACTATTTTTTTACAGAAGAGTGCTACCCAAAAAGAAATGCCCAAAGACCACAAGGTGGTATCATTCTTGTGGTCAGTGGCCAATTTTAGTCAAGAATACGTAGGCGCAGGGACGGTCCCTTTGACGAGCCACCTGTTTTCAAGAGATGGAAACAGGTGGAGAGCTGTGTTAAAGAAAGATAACGATTTATTTCTCCAGTTGGTTTCTGCCGCACATCCCGTGACGGTAGAGATAAGGTATGTCAAATATAGAAGTTGTTGGAACTCACACCCTTGAGTAGTAAGAAGTTTTATTAGAAAAGTGTGAAAACGACACAACTGTGTTCGTATACAACGACTGTCGGAGGAACCATTACCTTAATGTTTACTGTATAAAACAACGGGGAATCGTATACTTCACTTGACTATCAGAGAAGATGTTATTATTATTCAATAAGGCGATTAAAAGCTAGAAATCAAATGTGATAACTCTTGAACGCGAATAATCTAATTGAACCATTCGTACAAAAATTAGTATGATTTCCTAGTCACACGTACACCAATGCATTGATAATGTATAAATGTAGCTCAGAATATTAGATTGCATGCCGCATTTGCATGAATCATCCATCCAGTAATAGCATAATTTTTGCTTTTATCTATTACTCAATATATTCTTAGTATATCGGGTTCGGGTGTAACAAATATCAAACACATTTTATATTTTAAATTTATGAAAAATTTGTCAGTTGCAAACTAAAACGCGGTTACTTACTTACAGGATTGTCATGAGGCCAGGACACGACGATGAAAAGGTTTTCGGCCTTCCCATTGTTACCCTCAAAGAAGGTGAAATGTGGGGAACGAACCTCAATGCCATCAATAAATGGGTGGACAGCGATGGAGTCTTAAAAATTAAATTTATAATTTATCAACTATACTTTTAGCATTTTTTATTATTACTTTCCTAGCCCGGGGGCTACCATCTCAAAATGACGGTGGTGCTCGTCGTACTATTTAGGGGTCAAAACTTGTAGTTCAGTTGGTACCATTTAGGGTGGTAAAATCTAAAATGTCCACCGTTAGAATTAGCGCGGTACCTTTTAACCTTTTAGGCTATTGAACCCTAAAATGCGAAATAATATGACATGTTTTGTTGTAGAATTGATAGCTCTAAGGGGTTTAAAATTCAATTGAGCCACGCCAAACAAACAAGATTCTGTTACCTTTTAGGATGTTTATTGAAAATGTCTGACGAGCACCCCCGTTATTTGTATTTGGGTTCACCCTCCTCGGATAGAAATAATCAGCAAGGAAACTAAGAATAAAAATCTGCAAGGGTAAACACAAAATTCACTACCGTTTTGAAAGTATTGATCAATTATACGCATGTGCCGTAGCTTTGTGATATACGCGATATGTTCAAAAAACGTGTTCAAGGCAAGGATGAACGTTAACACTCTTCTTGTAAATGGAAATGTGCCGTTTATTCACCCTCATCTCAACCATTTTTCAAAAACGGTACAACTTACAAACGTGGTCCTAAAACCGAAAATTAAATTGGTAAGGCACGACAGGCTTTCACCGTTTACACTGCACATTTTACTCTTGTCTTGCCGAAAATGAAAATTACCCTTGCTGATTCTTTTGTAGTGTAAATGGAGTTTTATGGTCAGTACAGACCGTGCGGACATGGGTACAAGTAATAAAACAGCGTGGGCGCAAACTTATAACAGGGGGCTTAAGCAACCACGACGGTGACGGCAGCGAGAATGGCACAAAACAATAGGTTTAATGAGCGAAAACAATGCCTCTGCACCAGCGTTTTACATTTTGGTACATTTCTTTGCCGTTCCCTGCAAAACAACAACGTCAAATGATCAAATTATAAACTAAACAAATTGGAACAATTGCAAATAGCGCAACTCCTTTTTTCAAGTCGTCGTTTTTTAAGCTCCCTAATATGTTTCAAATGATACCACGGGACACCAGGATTTGTTCTCTTACCGCATTTCCCTTGCCATTTCCTCTTAAATATATAGTTTTGTTGTGCTAAGACGATAAGGCAGTTAAAATGGTCAATATTTTGGTCTCCATTCCATTTCATTAACGATACATGCGGCAAGAAACTGCTTGATTTTATTGTATTACTCCCTTGTGTTAACATAGTTTTACTGTAAACAGTCCCTTTAACCTGGACTTGTTTGTTAAAAACGGGCGTAGTTACCTGTACCCACGTACGCACGTGCCTACCTGAAAATGTCGCAAAAAAAAAAACGAATAAAGATTTGGGACTTGAGGGTGAGAGAGGAGGTAAGGGGAGTGTTTGAAAATTGATTGTGCGTACCTCTGAAAAAGTCCTGGCTACGCCCCTGCTGAACCAATTTCACGTTCTCTTGATAATTCTTCGGTCAATTTTTATATACTCGTAAAGATTATATATAACTTGCCGGTTAGAATCTATTCTCCATACTACTATCGCATGGTCTAAAATGGGAAAAATACACGCCCAAAATGGGTATCATTTTGTTTTTGCAATTCAGGACTAATGTGCAGAGATTGTAGTAAATCACTTCAGTAGGATAAATGTAGGATCAAAATATGTCACAATGTGACGGTGTCAGAAGCTGCCGTAATTCCATATTTAATTCTTTTAGTGTCCAATTGGGAAAAATGGACATGTATTATTCAGTTTATTCTATAAATATATGAGTGTTAAAAAAATACATATTCTATAAATATTATCTTTGAGTAAGGGCCTGGTCGCACTACAGTTAAAAACAAAAATTAGCCCGTGCAAAAATCGAGGAAAACAAAAGAAACCGCTCCGTTGGGACACGCTTTTTGTGGCATGTTTTTTTTTGTCATTTTGACGGGGTAATTTTTGTTTTTGACTAATGCGACCAGCCAGGGGGCCGTTTCTCGAAAGACCTGGTAATTCGGAATGCTGTTTTATTTTCATTGAAGATTGAGGTTTCAAAAGTTTTGCAGATAATACGATAAAACTATTAGTTAGAAAAACAAAATAGACTGGTTTGTTCGCTAGGACCTGCGGGGTTCTTTAGATTTTGATTTCAATATTTGGCTTCGGGCCCGAAAAGGTACCGGGAGTTTCGAGAAACGGGCCCTAAATCAAATAAAATGTACTAGTACATAAGTGATTAGTCCAATTTTTTTTTCTATTGTTAATTTGAATGTTAAAAAATATATTCTTAGCTAATTTCAATTCATAACTATAAATACAAAAATTAAAAAAAAAAACAATAATGGCAAAAATATTTATTCTTGCATTTTGTACTCTACTCTAACTCGAGCTCGACTTAGAGAAATCGAGCTCGATTACTATAACTCAAGCTCGATTACTATAACTCGAGCTCGATTGCCATAACTCGAGCTCGACTACACGAATTAGAGCTCGCTTTATGTAATTCGAACTCGATTTATCTAATTTGAGCTCCATTTATCTAATTCGTACTCGATTACCTCGAATTCGCGCTCGTTTGCCACCCGAGCTCGTATTAAATATGAAAGTCGAGCTCGTTTTATAAACTGTACTCGATTGGCTTTTATCCGTGTTCGATTTCTAATTCGTACTCGGTTCGTACGAATCGAGCTCGGTTGCGCAGAAACAAAATTTGATCCAAAATAACAACTTACCGGTATTGCTAAAAATACACACTTGATTCACATGCAGCATAAATTATTATTATTCGTCTGCTCCTATGTGTTCAAACTCAGGGCTATTTCGTTCGGCTTGAGATTCATTTTCCTCTTGACCCAAGTTATGGAGCCTCTGTTCACTTTGTCTTTTGGACTGAGGATTTGAGAGGTCCCTGTATGATGTCAATATTTGCCCCTCTGCATTTCTCATCACCCTCCTTCTATGTTGCATTGCTGTGAGCTCCATCTCGTGAATGTCAGCTGGTTGCTGCTCACTTTCATCATCAGACTCACAATCTGCATTTGTTTCTTCTGTAAAACCAGCCAAGTGTCTTCGATATGCATCAGACATTTCATTCAGCCGAAGACAGTACTCCTCTGTAAATGCATATGTGACATGACCATTCTGCCAACCTGAGCTGAGTTCCTTAACAGGAATCACCAGTGGAGTTTTATCATCTTTAATGATGCTGCCATAATACACTTTGACTGGTGTTGACAGCAGTGCAAAGTGTCTGCCTGGAATGGAATCATCCTCAATCTCCTGCTCATCAAGCCAAAATCCAAAAACATGGCAGCCAGGTCTGTTTCTGGTTGAACAATGTGGCTTGTTGGCCTGGAGAAGCCACCATTTATCACCGCTAGGAAGTCCATTATCTGTACCAGGATTGACAGCTATAATATCTCCTGGAACAAATAAATAATCATCTGACTGTACACGACCAGCTGCTGCACTGGTACCTCCTCTTTGGATCTGGAGATCTTTCATTAGTTGCTCAAATGCTGGGAAGTAGTGCTGATATTCATTGACACTGTCTTGTAAAATAGCATCTTTCTGGACAATTACACATGGCCCATAACCACACTTGTATCTATAAAAGTCACGAATGTTCTGTGAAGGCCTAGATTTTGTCAGCACATTCAACATTCTGGCTACTGTTAGGTCCTCTTTGGACTGTTCACTTATAGCATTCTGAACTTCACATTGAACAAATTTGGCACTCCACTTCTTGTATTGGGCAATGGTTTCTACAGATGACAAACTTGAACTGTGGGTGGGCTGATATGCACTGAAGGAGTTTGTGTGGTACGAGTGTGGGCACTGGCATGTTTTCTTTATTAGCTCGATTTCATGGCGACCTTTACTGCGCACATACTGTTGCTGTGTGGGGTGCCTGTACTGCCCTGTCTGCTTGTGTTTTGCAAAGCCATGTTCTTTTCTGGACTCATTTACAAATGCATATAGATTAAGGTCAGCTAGGATATCCTGGCTCCCTAATAATTTAAATGATTGAATGTGGGCCTCCAAAGATTTAACAGTTTCAGAAAAACCTTGGACAGATGCATGATAAACAGTTCCTTCCGGGCCAGCTGTTGCCATCTGGAGGTAGCCTTTACGCTGGGCTATCAAGCTCTCCAAGTAGGCCAGGGAATCGATAAGGTTGTTGGTTCCTTCCACAAATGGTGACACAGGATTCTTACCAACTTGAGCCAAATGGTTTTGCTCTTTCTTTGGAAGGAACCCTATTGAATGATAAATTTGCCTGATGATGGTCATAAATCTACAGGCAAAATCTACATGGGTATGTAGTTTGATGTAACCTGTTTTGCTTCCACCAAAGCAACAAAATAGTGCAGTATCACAGTCAAAACACAGTCCAGTTGGTTCTGAAAGTTGGGCCTTTGAAGCTGGACCATCTAAACAGCCAGCATTTCCAGTTCCAATTATGGAATTTATATCATAAGTTCCATTCTCGTTTTCTTCCAGAATGGAAATTTTGTGTGCTTGTACATCTGTTACGCCCAGATTTCCATTTGACGACAAAGCCACATCGAAAGCCTGCTTGAAACTTTGGGCAGCAACCTTAATAGCTTTGGTTTCCAAATTTATTTGTTTAATGTTGTGCCCATCAGCAACAAAGACCGTCCCAGGAGTTCTTGAAAGACAAAGTCCATTTGGTGACTGTAAGTTATCCACCACTTTCACAACTTGACCAGCAGTTAAAGTGTCATCCATGCGCACCAAATAAAGACTGGTTCCTTCTGTAACTGCAATAGTTTTAGTTCCAACAACTGCCAATCCCTCAGGTTTCCAGTTATCACATGAGGAAGGAAGAGACTGTAGTTTTAGTGTTCCAACAAATTTGTTTGCCTGAAAGGAGTGAACACCCTTGATAAAACGAATGCATGAGTTTCCTTTGTCGCATACAAAGGCTATCTCATTTTTACCAGGTACAATCGTCAACACATCAATACCTGCAGGGTGTCGAAACGATGCCTTTGATGCTGGTACTGAGCTTTGGTGTGCTGGACCTTTAAAAATAAAAAAAAAGTATGTGGCTCTAGATTGTTGTTGTTGTTGTTGTTGTTGTGCAGTCATGAATACACCTTATGGCCAGTGTGCTGGACTTCAGATTGAGTGGTCCGGGTTCAAGCCTGGCCAGGGTCCTTATGTTGTGTTCTTATGCAAGATACTTTACTCTCATAGCTAGTGCCTCTCTCCACCCAGGTGGTACTGATGGCATTATGTTGGGGGTGACCTTGCAATGGACCAGCATCACATCCAGGGGGAGCAGTAATACTCTCAGTCACTTCATGCAACAGA